>PVJN01013742.1:0-48127 GCA_004026805.1 Lasiurus borealis
CCAATTTTCAGCATCTTCATTGGCTTTTTGGAGTTGGTCCATTAGTTGCTGGTTCTCAGATTCTTCAAACTTTAATATATTCTTCAGCTTGTTTAACCTCCAAATTAGTATCATGGACCTTCTGTTTTATATCATTAAGTTCATTATGAATATCATTCAGTTGTTTAGATAGGGCCTGGTTCTCTTGTTTAGCTTTAGAAAACTGTTCTTGGAGATTGTCATTCTCATAAACCAAAATAACTCTTTCCCTGGCGATTTGAGCCAGTTCATCATTTGTTTCATCCAACTGCCGGCGCATCTTGGAAATGTCTTGTTCCTACATAATTAGCACTGCAGTAGACTATCCTGATGCCTGTTCCATCTCAGCAATGATATTCTTCATGCCTGAAATGGTCTTTTCTTTCATTGCCAAACTTTCTCCAAGGGATGCAATATTCTTAGACTTTTTATCTAAGCATGCTTGCAGGCATTCCTTTTCTTTAGTCAGATCATTGAGGGTTGCACCAAGGATGTTGATTTCTTCTCGCTGGGCAATACTTTGCCTTGTAAAATTATCAATTTTTTCATCCAAACACATAATTTCTCCTGAGTAAGCTGCAGCTTATGTTTTTTTGTTTTGTTTTTTTGTTTGTTTGTTTGTTTGTTTTTTGCAAGGTGTCACTGAGTATCAGAAATGTTTTTTCTGTATTTTCATAGAAAACTCTCAAAGAATTATTCTCTGCTTTTTGCCTGCCAAGTTCACTTTCATTATCCATTGCCTTTCTTGCTAGTGACTTCATTTCTTTTTCCACAGTGGTTATGGTCTACATCAAAATCATATTTGACATTTGCTCCATACGTTCATCATCAAAATTATGAACTGTATACTCCAGCTCCTCCATCCTTTGTTCCAAGTGAGCTTTCTCATTAAACGCTGTCTCTTGAGCAGTCTTTAGCCTTTCCCTCAGACTACCTTGTTCTGTGGTCATTCTTTGTAAATCAGTGAAAGCTACATCTCTTTCAGTCTCCACCCATCGGAGGATGGCATGTGCAGTTGTTGATTTAGGAGACTTAACAGCTTTTCATCATTTCTCAGTGAAGCCAGGCAATTTCTTCCTTCACCTGTTCATAAAGAAGAAAGGTCTTGTCTCTCTCAGATGTAAGAACCTTAACATTACCCTGAATTTCTGCCAAATGATGCTCATATTTTTTCAGCATGCACTTAAGTTCTTCAGTCTCGCGTTGTCTTCCAAAGCTCTACATTATATTGTGTAGCCTGGGAAGATGGTGACAGGTGTCTTGGACTTTTAGATCTACTTCTGACCATCTTTCTCAAGTTTTGAGCTTCACTCTTGTAGTGATCTTTGTCTGCTTCTAAGGTCTTGCTAAAGGAATCAAATCTGGAAGGAGATTTATATTATGCTTTTTCAGTCTCTAAAATTAGAGGTCTAAGTCTTTTTATTGTATCTTCTAATGCTATTACATTATTTTGGTAGCAAATGAGTTCAATCTTGGCTTCTTCAAGTTCCTTGTCGGCAGTATCCACCACTAAATTTTTCTGTTTTTTAATTGCTCTGCTAGTTGGTCAATTTTAATCAATTCTTTACAAAGATGTTCATTGTGGCTGATCACATTGTCTATTTGATTGTTCCACCTCCTTACTATTCACAAGGTTTCTAACATATTCTTTCAAGGCATGATTTGTCTGCTTGAGATCTTCAATCTGTAATTTCAATGTAGAGATGAATTTATCTTGAGTTCTCACTTGTTGTTCTAGCTGGGAATATTCTGGTATTTTTCAGCTTCAGAAACTGGAGCCCCTAGATCAAAATCATGTTCTTTGGTGGTAACCTGAGGGGCGCTTTTTCTCCACTTCCTACGCGCCTTTGCTCCAAATCCTTTTAACATGAACCCTTCTCAGAACACATCAAGGCTCCCACACCCCCACTGCCTCCCTCTCCTGTGTTTCCTGTGGGCAGACATTACTCTCACCTTTAACCTGGGCAAAGGCCAACCCTGCTGGTTCACGGTCCAGTCTGAGAACAGCCAGGTGGTGGGTGTGTCTGCAGTGGCAGAAACCCAAACAAGCTTTCCTAAAAAGCTGTAGCTTCTTGTGTGTTGGACCTTGAATTAGCTGATCCAGAAATCCTTATGGAAGTTCAGGGGACTCTTGCAAAAACAAAGTTGGAGGACTCACACTTCCTGATTTTAAACTTATTAGAAAGCTACAGTAATCAAAACACTGTAGTATTAGCATAAGGATACATAGATCAATGGAATAGAAATGAGAGTCCACAAATAAACTCCCATATTTAGGGTTAGTTGATTTCTGACCAGATTGCCAAGACAATTCAATGGGAAAAGACAATCTTTGTAACAAATGGTGCTGGACAACTTGATGTCCACATACAAAAGAGTGGCACTACATCTTTCTTTTCTTATTACTAACTTACCTTATTAGGATTAAATATAAAACATTTCAGTGACATCGATATTCTCAACTCTTCGGCAAGGTAGCTAAAAGTAGATGAACACAAAAGTTAGTAGAATTTCAAAATGGATCAATCCGATAACAGTGGCAACTTAACCAAATCTTTCAGAAATGGATGAAGATCAACAGATGAAAACAAAGAATAATGGCAGAGGATATCTGTATCACACCACGAACAAATGTGACTGTGTGGGAATATGAGGAGCTGCGTATTCAACAATTGGAGAATGCTCCTTCTTCATATGCTCACAGGGGATGTCTAGGGAAACTGGCTACTGCTACTCCCTTTGTAGTCATAACTTCTGAGACACTTTTGTGTTTACCTCTGTTTCTTTCCTCTGCCTATGTTATGACCACCTAGGATCTAGATGGATTCCTTCATTTCTGCTTTATGGTCTTTCTTAGCTGTAATTCGTTCATAAAGACTTTATGAATTAAATCATGAATTTAAAGGAAATGAAATGATGGGTGTAATTTTCATCTGCTAAGGCAGTGGTCGTCAAACTCATTAGTCAACAGTGCCAAATATCAACAATACAATGATTGAAATTTCTTTTGAGAGCCATATTTTTTAAACTTAAACTTCTAATGCCACTTCTTCAAAATAGACTTGCCCAGGCTGTGGTATTTTGTGGAAGAGCCACACTCAAGGGGCCAAAAAACTGCATGTGGCTTGCAAGCCGCAGTTTGCCGACCACTGCACCATGGCAACCTTTTCATCACCCCTGGGAAGCTGGGCAGCTCTTTTTATCATTTTTCTTGTGCTGTCTTTGCACGATACTAAGCATATTCATTGGGACTAACTTGGCGCGGGAAGCACGGCTTTCCCCCACTTGGCTTTTCTCCGTAACGCTTCATAACTTTTGAAACGGATGGGTGCATTTGTCATGTACTTGACAAATTACCTGGCTCCCCAGTTTGAAGGGAAGACTTTTTGTATCTTTGCCTCATAGCTTGCTCCTGGGAACTAAATCAGAGCCTTATACATAGTCGGCACTCAGTACATATTTGTTGAATAAATTAGTATAGAAGGGCTCAAAAAGCAGATGTGGATTTGAAATGGTCATTTTAGAACCCATTTATAAAGTTTTAATGCATTATTATATCAAGTGTGGAAGCCAGGAATCTGAGGAAGTCAAGTCCCCACACACTTTCCAATTCTCAAGCTAAATCTGGGGTGGGGAACATCTGGCCCGTGGGCCCTGTATAAGGCTGAGATAATAGTTGGTCTGTTCCTGCCAAGGCATTAAGGGTGAGCTAATTTAATGTTTGACCAAATACAGCAACCTGATTTTAAGTTGATAATTTTGTATGGCCCACGAATAATGTTATAAATATCCAAATGGCCCTTGGCAGAACAAAGTTTCCCCACCCCTGAGTTAAATAATCATCGTCATACTGAAACCTGTGCCAGGGGAGATACACTTAATATAAAGACATTGAGCACTTGAGCTTTTACACACCACTAATGGAATATAATGGGGAAAAAAAACTCTTTCTCTGTGTGGGGGCCATTTAGCAAGGCACATGTGCCAGGGATCAAGCCATTCAGTTTCTACTAATTTTTCCCATAAAGGTGCTCACACAGTGCAAGGCCATATAGTATGAAACACTTCAGTTTGGACTACCGCAGGGTGCACATCACAACCCACTGAGATGGGGCAGGACAGTTTCAACTACTTATAATTATTTTTCATCTAAACAAAAGATAGAAACCAAGCTTCACTAACATCTAATAGTACAATAACTCCACCATCTTTCAGTTGGCACGTTGGGTCAGATACCACTTAGTCATTGAAATCCAAGGCATCCTGAGGGCAGTGGTTTCCAACTCACTTTTAGCATAGGATTGCTTTTGCAGTTTCTCTCTGCCCCGTTGAATGGATTTTTAGATTATTCCTTCTTATTTTATGTGAACAAATGTCAAAACAACCTCGGCCATTTTAGAACATGACCCTCACTCTTCCAGGGATGCCCTGGCGGAAGGAGCAGACGAAGGACCTGCAGCGGGTGCTCAGGAATGTTGACAGTGACATCCCGCTGGTCCTAGTCAGCGGCAACCACGATGTGGGCAACACCCCCACGCCCGAGTCCATTGCAGAGTTCCAGGAGACGTGGGGAGACGACTATTTCAGCTTCTGGGTCGGGGGCGTCCTGTTCCTCGTCCTCAACTCCCAGTTTCTGAACGACGCCTCCAGGTGCCCTGCCCTGAAGCAGGCCCAGGACCAGTGGCTGGACCAGCAGCTGAGCGCAGCAGGGCAACAGAAGTGCCAGCACGCCATTGTCTTCCAGCACATCCCTCTCTTCCTCCAAAGCATCAACGAGGACGATAACTATTTCAACATCATCAAGACCGTGCGGAAGGAGATGGCAGACAAGTTCATCAGAGCAGGTAGCAGTGGGTCCCCAGTGTCTGGGTGGAAGGGTGGTCCGAAGGGGAGGTTTCCAGATCCTTTTGCCCCTCAACAGCCTGGTGAAGGGGTTCTGATTCAGCTCTGTCACTCACTGGCCATGAGGCCTGAGACAAGCCGCCTCAGTGCCCTCATCTATAAAGTAGGAACAGCAGGAGTAGCCCTCATAGGCTGGTTGTGAGGTTAAATGAGAAGAGGCTGAAAGCATTAGAATAGCCCCATGCCTATGGGTACTAATGCTGTGGTAGCTGCTCATAGCTGAGGGTGGGGGCCCTGCAGGTAGGGGGCACTGGGACAGGGTCTGAGTGTGCCCCTGCAAAGGGAAGATGCCAGGGCATCTTTTCTCCTTTCTCTGAGGAGCAGGAACTGGCCCATGAGAAGATGATCTTTAAGAGCCAAACTTCTTACTCCCTCAGGTATAACCTGGGAAGTCCTGGGTGGGCTGCAGTGGGCAGGCCCTGGGTTTCATTGGTCTCCTTTGGAAAGGACCATGTCCCCTCTAGAACCAGGAAGAGAAACGTACATGGTGTGATCTCAACATTAAACTTAACTAGTACATTTTAAGTGGTCATACATTTGACACGTGTGTGCAAGCTCACATAGCATGAAGAGGCTCCCTTTGTGGATCTGGTTTCTGGTGGCACCCTTACAGCACTAGCTCACACACCTCACTTTTGCCCCTAGTAGCACCTGCAATATTCCTCTCGTGAACAGCAGTGTAATCTGAGCTGCCCCCTGAGGGCAGAGACCTGGCAGGATTCCAGTTTTGACAACTGTTGTGTCTTTGTTTTGGTCCTATGTCTCTGTTTAGATCTTTCCAGAGTGCACTTTACCAGACCTTTCTAAAATATAAATGTGTCGGTTAGGGGGTAAGAAGAAGGAGGTGGCCTAACCAGGTAGCAATCATTCATTAGAATTTAAAAAAAAAAAAATCCTGACACTCTTCTTTTCATCTTTGATCATTAAATGAGTTAGCATTCACTGGTGAAAAGTACAATAGGCCCTTCAGTATTTTTGAGGCATTTTATAAAAAGCTTGCATAATTGGAGACATTTTCCAACTGTTCCATAGAGATGAAGTTAGAAAACTATTAAGGTCTTTGAAATTCTGTGCCGTGCTTGAGTTGGTGAGAAAACCATTTTGGTGACAAGGAAATAAAGTGTCAAGATGGCATCAGCACCACCATAGAGACTGTTTTTTAACAAAAAATAATGTCAGAGAACATTTTATGCCACTCAAATGATTCCTTTCATATCAAATGTTAAATGATGCAAATGCCATCCACGTGGCTGCTCTTTGTTCTCTGCTGTTGTCAACCACAGTCTTGAGTGGCATGTGCTTTGGGTTTCCCATCGTAGGATGGAGCACATGCGGCCACCAGCACCCCAGATCGTAAGACCTGTGGATTTTATAGAGAGAGAACCCGCAGCTCTAATAAGGCATCCTCCGGGGAGCCTGCTGCCCACTGCCAGGATGGCATCAATCTGTCAGGCCTGCAGTCCAGCATGTGCAAGGAGGATTCATTGGCACACCAGGGCTGGCCTGTTGTGGAAATGGACGCCACTTGCCCTGCTCCCAGAAACTAATGTTTACCACCAGAATGCCAATTAAATGATTCTGTGTGAGACTGACACTCTCCCCTCAGCCCTAGCAGTCTCTTCCAAAGACAGAGTGACATGGGACCTCAAATTATTATCTGGAGGTTGCTTGGATAGCAGGGGAAAGGGGACAGAGCAGGGTGCAGGTTTCTTATTCCACTCAGTGCTTCCAGCTCCAGAACCTGACGGACTGTCCCCAGCAGGGCCTCCTTGCCCAGGTTGACTCTGATATGTCATGTGCCTTTTGTTCTGCCTCCTGATATCTCCATCCACTCCACTGCTCTAGACCACCATGTCTCTCATCCAGGTTATGGCAACAGCTCTGATCTGGTGCCTGGGCCCATTCTTCATTCCAGTCCATCTCTGCCAGGCACCAGAGGGCAGGTAAATCCACAGCCTCCTCCTCATCACTGCCTCTTCCACTTCATCTGGCTAACACCTGCTTTACTCTGAAACCTTCAGGATGAGGTGCTCTCAGCCTATCTCCCTTCTCAGCTTTCCTGGATCCCAGCCGATTTGTATGTCTTGAATCCCCCACGGGACTCTCATCTCTCAAACAGAGACACTGTTGTAGTCACCTGCATTCAGGAGGCCTGGCTCAGGGCTCACATAATAAATTCCTCATCAGTATTTGTAAGACAATGAAGGGCTGAAACTAACACTCCTTCCCTCCCTGATCAACTGACCATGTCCTTGTTCGGCACCACTGTATGCCGAGCGCAGAGCAGACTAAGTCCAAATTTCTCAGAGCTCTGGGCACAGCCTTCCTGTAGGGTGTTCGTGTGTCAGCACCCATCACGGGTCCTCCAAGCCTTTGGTCTTGTGCATCCTTCTGCTCTGATCCACATGCTGGCTCTCCAGGCTCACAAGCAGGCCTTTCTCATTTCACAGATGGCCCCCCAATATTTCAGTCAGGCACCACCTTCAGCTGTGAGAAGGCATCCTCGTGGTTACTGCCTCAGGATCTCCCCTAGAACTGTTTACACAGGGAAGACCAGAGCGATGGGAGCTCTAACTGCAGTCCCGTCAGTTTTCGTGGGGGCCTTTCAGACATAGAACCACAGGCAGCATGGAAAAGAGATGGCATCAAATGTGGATGCAGCTCTGGCGACCGAGTGACCTGCATGGTGGGGAAACTCAGGTAGGTGGGCTCTCCTGGGCATGTCTGCTCTGCAACTCAGTAATGCAGGGGATGACTTGGTCACAGCAATGTCTTTTGAACTCATTCTGGGAAACCAGAAGTTCTAGTGACATTTTGTAAAATCAATTAACTTGAACACCATGATGAAATTGGGGGTGGTGTTGGTATTTAATACTGCCTCGGCTTTTCCCCACAGCAGTATTATTCCCTACTCCTGCTGCAGTCTCATTTATCTCCTGCGTTAAAATGCCACTACTCAAAACTATGTCAGAAGCTCATCAGAATATCCAGGTTAGCTTTTAATTATGATAATTGTGTTGTTATAAAATATCCTTTTAAAGAGCACATCCCTCCTCATCCACTCTGGAGGTAAAACCCAGCTTCCTCCCAGCAAGTTTAATGAATAATTCTGAATCATTGTGTGGGATGAATAAATGATTTAATAACGAGCATCAACAATCATCTCACATTGTTGCATTAATCTCTAAATGGATGAGGTAAATGAAGAAGAGGGGTGTTACTATATAATGGGCTACCTTGTGTGGAGGGATGCCTCCTCTGAATCTAAGCCTGTGGGCTTCTCAGCTCAGGTTTCCCTAGAAACGGATGCATTCTATTTCTCTTTCTGAAGCTCAATAAAAACCTTTGTATGATTAAAAAAAAAAAAAAACCACCATTGTCAATAGCCAGTAAAAATAAAGAGTTATCAGGGCGGGATAGATGCACAGCTGTGAATCGACTCTGTTATTTTCTCTCTTCTTTTTGCTCTGCCTGAGGATAATCAATTTCATCACATCTAGGGGATGTCGAAATTGGCTTTCCCCATAATTCACCTGATACCTGGTTGGAGTTGCAAAGATGGATAGCAGATAATGAAATCTTGGTTGAACCTGGCTACTCTCTCCGTCCCGCGTGCCTTTTTTAGCAGAAGGTTGATGTCTGAACCAGCTAATACAGATTCCAATTTAAAAATTCAATCTTAAAAAATAAAAGTCTAACTCTTTAACTATTTGCCTTAATGTCTCGATATCTTTGCTTTTTTTCTACTTTCAGCAGAGAGATCAGAACTGTGTAGTAGAGAGTCAAGAGTGAATTTGACAATTATGAAAAATATCAATAAGTTGATCTTTCCTGCAAAATTTGATCAGTACTTTTACAAAATTATAGTTTCATCTCTAGTATTTATGCTTAAAACAAACAAATAAACAAAAAACTAGAGAGCTATTAGCCCAATGTTATTATCTTACAATTCACTTTATGGGAAAAGTAAAACATGAAATCATACTCTAACATCTTAAATTCATTGTATTGAAGTTATTTTACATCCTGATTTTTTTTTCCAGGAAGTGGAGTTCCAGCTTAACTTTGTTCACCTTTGTAAGCCCAGCCGCTAGCTAGCCAAGACTGTCCCATAGTAGCCCCTCAATAAATAAATATTGGCTAATGGAATGGATTTAAACTTGATTCAAACCTACTTATTAGCAGAATCATAGATAATGTCCATGTTGCTTGTGTATTGGTGTTTACCAGTTGACTTTTGGATGGGAAATGTATTACCTAGAGCAAGGGTTGGAAAACTCTTTCTGCAAAGGGTCAGAAATGTTGGACTAGTCCAGTGGTCAGCAAACTCATTAGTCAACAGAGCCAAATATCAACAGTACAACGATTGAAATTTCTTTTGAGAGCCAAAATTTTTAAACTTAAACTTCTTCTAATGCTACTTCTTCAAAATAAACTCACCCAGGCTGTGGTATTTTGTAGAAGAGCCACACTCAAGGGGACAAAAAGCCACATGTGGCTTGAGAGCCTCAGTTTGCTGACCACGGGACTAGTCTCTGTAGCATCTACTCAGTTGTGCCTACGAGCTTGAAAGCAGCTGCAGAGGACTCCTAAGCAAAAGGCATGGCTTAGGATCCTTTAGTGCTGCTCCTCAGGCTGTGTTCCACAAACACTTTAACACTTAATTTACAAAGCAGGTGGTGGGCCTGGAGGCCATGGTTTTTCCGCCTTAGCTTAGAGAAATGTCCCCATTGCAGTGCGTAGGTCTTGCTCTTCCCAGGCCTTGTCTGCACTGTGCATGAATCCAGTTCCAGGATGTGTCAGGTGACTTCCCTGGGACAGTTGCCTGCCTCACAGCCCTGAACTGAGTGTGAGGGGGCGAGGCATGTCCCATTGGAGATCCCTGAGGTGGGGGTGGAGGTGGGAGGGTACATGGGGACACTTAAAATCCAACTCTTCAGTGTTTAACATGTGTTAGGAAAAAATATAACTAGCTCATCAGTTTGAAGAAAAATGTTAGGTAAATAACAGCAGGGGTAATATTCCGGTCAGGCAGAAATTGTGACTGTGGTAGATGGGTGACGCCATACAACACCAGGGGGCGCAGAGAGGCTTTAACTTTGGAGAGACTTAGCTTCACACACGCTCCCCAGGTTAAGTGGCTGCTTGTGAGTTGGCAAACATCTTTCTGCCTTGGCTTCTCTTGTTAAATGGGGGAGTATCATCTAAACCCGTAGGATTGGTGTGACAGTCAAATAGAGTGTGGCATGTAAGCATTGGCACGTGCCTAGGACATAGTATGTGCTTGATAAAGGGTTGTTTTTTGTTATATTGTTGTAAGCCCCTGGCAGGCAAATGTGCTTTGTTGGGGTCTGGCTCTTCCTTTAGTGAGAGCAGGGCTTCTCACTCTGTGGTACCGGCAGGAGGGCCAGGGTCTTCTTGTGGGGTGCACGTGAGAAACTTCAGGTGAGGACAGGCATGTTTGGGGACATGCTTGCAGTATACTAGCATAACGTTATAAATAAAAAGAGCAAGGAATTAGCAAACTACAATAAGAGAAGCTGGACAAAAACCTCTTAGCTCCTAGGAAGATAGAGTCACAGGGAATCTGAGGTTCTTCCAGGTGGATGGGGAATACATGTTATTTTTAGTTTTATCTGAAGGGTGTACTAGTTTAAAAGGTTGGAAATCACGGAACTAAATGGACAATTCCAATGGAATGTAATGATAGAATTTGATTTTGTTTTTTTAAAGTACATACCTCGCCAATTAATGTGTTAGTAAACACCTTTGAATTCATAACTTCATAGTCATGTTTTTCTGAATCTAGCAAATATGTTCACAAGGAATGTCCAGCATCCTACATGTCCTCTGTTTAAAATGCATTTTAAGCAATTTCTAAGAACCTCACAAACAGTTCTTTTTTTTTTTTAAGCTCATGTAGAATCGAGAGTTTCTTGGGGCATATCAGCTTGAGGAATTTACCCTCTTTAATTTATTTTTTATGATTTGGTTTTGAGTTTATTTTCCCCGTCAATTCACCATAAAACATCCTGCTTTAGTCATTTGAAGTCTGTGTTTCATATAAAACTAGATAAAAGACCAACTGCCGAAACTACATCTGGTGTGATGTGATGGATTACATTTCTCACTTTGGAGGTACCCTTAACAGTTGGACTAATTAAAGCTAAAATCAAGTCCTGATGGTAAATATTTATAAATTGAGAATCTGGCATATGTAAGTGTGTGCTGCTGGTTCCCCAAGTTAAGTCAACATTCATTTATTCAACAGATAGCTGGGATGGGAAGTAGGCTTGAGGACGAGCATGAGCAACACAGACCGGTCCTTCTGTACTATAGATCAATCACTCTTGCACTGAAAATTAAAATCTTGTTGAAAAATCCCATTTCAACATTTCCAAAAGGAGCAAAAGTGCATTGGAAAGAGCACTGTCTTAAGTTTATCAAGTCAAAATATTACCTCCTCTCTTTACAGGTCACGCTTTAAAAACAGCAGTTAGTGTCACTTTCAAATGAGTAGTAGGACCTTTGTCAAATTGGAATATCCCTCAGCCAGCTGAACACTCATATCCTGTTTTGTATCTATTAGACTTGCTTTCATGTAAGAGACATTTGCCCCCATTATATATAACAGTGTAAATACAAATTTAGGATGTTTAAGTATAAAGCTAAAAATTGTTTTAATCTAATTTTTCTGTTTTACTTAACAAAAATGTTTGTTGATGAGTCTCCTAATCACAGTCCAGAGAATATTTTTTTCCAGTCATAAATGATTAATTTTATTTTTTTTAATTTAATAAATCTTTATTGTTCAGGTTATTACAATTGTTCTTTTTTCCCCTCATAGCTCCCCTCCACCCAGTTCTCACCCCACCCTTTGCCCTTACTTCCCCCACACTATCCTCATCTATAGGTGTACGATTTTTGCCAGTCTTTTCCTGCAACCCTAATCCACTTTCCCCCCGACAATTTTCAGTCCACTCCTTTTATGTGCCCCTGATTCTATTATATTCACCAGTTTATTCTGTTCATCAGATTTTTCATTCATTTGATATTTAGATTCACTTGTTGATAGACATGTATTTGTTGTTCATAATTTTTATCTTTACCTTTTTCTTAATCCTCCTCTTCTTAAAGAGGACCTTTCAGCATTTCATATAATTCTGGTTTGGTAGTGATGAACTCCTTTAGCTTTTTCTTACCTGTGATGCTCTTTATCTGACCTTCAATTCTGAATAATAGCTTTGCTGGGTAGAGTAATCTTGGTTGTAGGTTCTTGCTATTCATCACTTTGAATATTTCTTGCCACTCCCATCTGGCCTGCACAGCTTCTGTTGAGAAGTCAGCTGACAGTCATATAGGTGCTCCCTTGTAGGAAATTAACTGTTTTTCTCTTGCTGCTTTTAATATTCTCTCTTTGTCTTTTGCTCTTGGCAGTTTAATGATGATGTGTCTTGGTGTGGTCCTCTTTGGATTCCTTTTGTTTGGGGTTCTGTGTGCTTTCTGGACTTGTAAGTTTATTTCTTTCACCAGGTGGGAGAAGTTTTCATTATTTATTCAAATAGGTTTTCAGTATCTTGCTCTCTGTCTTCTTCTGGCACTCCCAAAATTCTGATGTTGATATGCTTGAGATGGTCCCAGAAGCTCCTTACACTATCTTCACATTTTTGGATTCTTTTTTCTTTTTGTTTTTCCAATTGAGTGTTTTTTGCTTCCTTGTATTTCAAATCTTTGACTTGATTCTTGCAGTCTGCTAGTCTATTGTTAGGTCTCTGTATAAAATTTTTTATTTCAGTCAGTGTATGTTTAATTTCTAGTTAGTCCTTTTTCATATCCTTGGGGATCTTGCTAAACTTATCAGCCTTTTCTAGGAAATTCTTGAAAAACTTTATAACCGTGGTTTTGAACTCTATATCCAGTCATTTGCTTTCCTCCATTTCTTTCGTTTCTGATTTGTTTATTTTTTGTCTCCACATTTTCAATGCTTCCCTGAGTTGGTAGAGTAGCTTTGTTGGTAGGTGTCGTATATGGCCCCGTGGCTCAGCCTTCCCCAGTAACCTGAAGTGGACACTTTTGGTGCACCCCTTTGTGGACTGTGTGTACAGTCTTGTTGTAGTTAAGTCTTGATTGTTGTTGGTATCACTGGGAGGAATTGACCTCCAGGCCAATTGGTTGTGAGGATCAGCTGTGTCTATACCGGGAGAACTTCTGTGCTGCAGACACCCTTATGAGACAAGACTTGCAAAATTGCCAAAGCCTCTGTGTTCAGCTTGGATGGGGCAGAGTCTCAGGGCAGGGCACACAGTCTTGGCTTCCCATCAGCCCTGCCCTCTGAGGCCCCTGGGTCTCAGTGTTCCTCAGTAATCGCTATAAGCATCTCTGAGAGAGAACCACCCTTGAGTTTTGCCCACTGCCAGACAGTCCAGTTTGAATGAGGTTGGATTCCCAGAAACTCGCCTGGAACTGAGTTCAGTGCAGTCGGGAGCTTCCATCTCCCTCCTGCTTTAGAAAGCCAGTTATGCAACTCAGCCGAGCATCCTTTCAACACGTTCACAGCCTTTTGTAGCTCCTCTGACTCTCAATGTGCTTTCCTCTTTCCTTCTAGTTGTAGAATTTCCACTCAGCCAGCTTTCCTATGGTTCTGGATGGTGCCCATTTTGTCTTTTAGTTGTAGTTTTGATATTGTTGTGTGAGGCAGCAGTTTAAGTGTTTACCTATACTGCCATCTTGGTTTCTCCTCCGGAGGATATTTTGACCATGTCTGCGGAGCAGGTGAGGATGCTGAGCACACAGTAGGAAGGAGCAGAGGCTCTGACTCCTGAGTCCTTCTTCAACTGAAATTATAGACACATAAGAGAAAGGAAAAGAATTTTTCTTAGACGGCATGGTCTTATACATCATTAGGCATCCAGGTAAGGAATTCCCTGCAGTAACGCCCAGGTGGAAGGGGCCTAGTCTGGAGCCACTGTGGTGTTACCTTAGCCATGAGCCTCCACTAGGCCACCACCTGGGTGGGATCTGTGCTTCTGTCTGCCTCGGGGGCCTGTGACCTCACTTCCTCAGTGTACCACTGAAGGAAGTTACCTTGTAGAGCAATTTTCCTTCTGAAAAAGGCAACTGGCTAATGTTCAGTCTCATTATCACTCCATAAGTGTCAGTGGCTTCCTCATTGTCCCCGCAGCCTGCACAGCAGCCTATGAGATGTTGGCAATCTGCACTTTAAGACCAGCAAACTCTGGTCCTAGAGGCCGTATCACCTGTTCAGGTCGCACAGCTGTGAAGGGATCCAATGCGATAAGCTAGCATCTTGACACAGTATCATTAGTGCTGTTCATATTTTCCATCTTACTGTTACCATTATTGATATAAAAATATATAAATGGCAACATTAGATAAATTGATGTATAAGAAGTATATTTTCTCATTTTCCATGGGTCCCTATTTCTGACCCACTGCTGGGTTGCCAGAGTGTTGCCCCAGAATTGGAATCCAAGTCTTTGTGAACGTGTCTTCTGACACCTCTGCCATGTCCCAGATATAGCCCCATATTGTGCCATCAGTGGTTGCTAAAAACCACAGGGTTGTTAAAACAACTGCCATCAGTTTTACTCCAAAATCCATTTAAAACACAATTAACATATTACTAATGTAATAATTACCAACCACTTATGAATAATATGATACTACAGGTAGTATTGTGAGTTTACAGACAAGGAAAAGAGGCACAGAGAGACCAGTCAGCTTGCCCAGATTCACACAGCTGGGCTCACGTTGAGGACTTTGACCCTGGGGCCTGGCTCTCATGTTGCTATCAGGGTAATGAGCAGAGCGTGCACTGGGCCTAGGTGTTCGCAGCAAGAAAAGAGGAGCTAGGCCAGCTTGAGTTAGGGCAGATCCTATCTGTTCACCCAACCTTAAGGGCTGTCTCACAGAAGGAGTGAGCCAGATAACCCGGGCTCAGAATGGGAGTATCTGAGGGTGCAGAGGGAGGGCCCAGGTACTCCTCTGGACATGGAATTCCCCTCTGGCCTCAGCAAGCAGCAGTTTTTCTTTCAGAGTAAGCCTCTGAGCTCATTCCTTCACCTTGAGTGTGTAAGTTGTGCCTTCTGCACAAAGATGCTGTTTCTATTGTTTTTGTTTTGTTTTTTTTGAAACAGGGAGGGAGCTGTCCCATCCTACAAGACTCTCTGAAGGGCTCCCCATGGGTACAAGTTCAGTTTGACTCTTATCGGAGAATTTTGGGCCCCTGCAAAAGCTTGCTTTAAAAAATGTGGACTGCCGAGACTGGTTTGGCTCAGTGGATAGAGCGTCGGCTTGTGGACTGAACGGTCCCAGGTTCAATTCCGGTCGGGGGCATGTACCTTGCTTGCGGGCACATCTCCATGGTGGGGTGTGCAGGAGGTGGCTGATCGATGTCTCTCTCTCATCGATGTTTCTGACCTTCTCTCTCCCTTCCTCTCTGTAAAAAATCAATAAAATATATTTTTTTTAAATGTGGACTATAGCTCATTGAAAATAGTGGTAAAATAAAAATAAAGGTTGATTTGAGACATTGTCTTGATAAAAGAGATAAATTATGGCAACCAGTCTGTGTCCACCTGATAAAGTGTTGGCTGTTACTGCAATTATACCAACTCTTAGAATGAACAAAGAGTAAGTCAGATGTTGGCTCAGTATCCTTAGCCAAAGTTGTCTGAAATAACTGTCTGGCAGCATCCTACATTTTACACTTGGTACTGGCAGCAGCATTGAGGGTCATTTGTGCAAGAGAAAAGATTACGATTCATCAGTTTTCCTGAGGGCCTGTTTCTGAATCCATCAATAATCTGATTATTGCCTCCAGCGTGTGTTTACTCTGCCGGAGTTTTATTTGTTGGTGACTTCACCGTAATTGCACAGCTCCCTAGTGTCACTTGTCTGGCTTTATGAAATCCTGCGTCGCTAGAATGACTTGTCATTTAACACAATGGTACCGTCTGCCTGGTTGCACAGGTTGGGATGTTTTGAGTAGGTAGCTTGGTTTATAAGCAATCCAATTGGTTTATAAGGAATGTTTTCTTATTACTAAGAAGTTCCTTTTCATACATCTGAAATTGTATCATATGAGAATTTTAGAAGCATGAGTATGTCATACACAGTATTCCCTCATGTCATTTTAAGCACAAAACACATAGACGTACCACATTCATTGAATGCTTTATATTATTGGACATTTAAGTTGTTTCCAGTTTTTTCTCTGATAGATTACTGTCATGCACAAACAAGCCCTATCTTAAAATAAAACTGCTTGTACATTTTTAAGTTTATAAAGCAAATGCCTGAAATGGTCTTGGTAAGGCTCAGTGTGCCGAGAATCGTGTTTTGTTGAAGAGGTTCTGCACTTTCATTGGAGGGGTTATTGGCGCTCTTGCTGCTGGGATTGAGTGCTTTGCTTGTTTTCACATTCATCCGTGCACTTGTGAACAACTTAGTGGGCTTGCTCTCTGCATTTGGAAACTGGGAACAAAGATATGCAATCATTAGTTCTGTCCTCAAGAAGCTCAGAGTCCAGGAAGGAACCAGGTTCCCTATCAATGTAGAAGTCTCAGAGTGGGGACTTCATGACACTTTAGTTATTCACGTATTCAAATTTCTCTTTTTATAAGTCATATTTGACTATGTGCAGTTACTTTGCTAGCTACTTGTTGGATAGGGGTGGCGTTTCCCTGAAGTGTGTGAATAGTGTCTGACCTGTTGTCACAGATGCCCTCTGCATCAAGGACAGTTCATCCACATTCCTTTTCTATTTCTTTCTTCTTGCTTCATTATTTGTTTTCTTCCTTTCTTTAATTCATAACAGCCTTTACTTCATGGTGTGTCTGCATGTAACCACTCCATCAAATGTGTGCTTTGGGGGCACCCATTCAGTTAATTCAGTAGATAAGGAGTTGCCTATTCTGTGCCAACCCCAGGCATCAAGGCAAAGGCCACTTTTAAGGAAAAGAAATATTTTTTAGGTGATTGATTCATCAGTACAGAGAACATTGGATTAGTGCCCCGTTTCCTGTGTTCAGATCAGAGTCACAGGATAGCCATCCTAACCTTGTCAAGGTCAGACTCTGTCCAGAGGCGTCTGCTCCTTATCAGGGTAAAGCTGACCGCCTCTGGGACAGCCAGAGACAGTCTAAAGGACTTTGTAATTGTATAAAAATTACATAATCATATTTTTTTTCTTTCTTAAAAATTGTGAAAGCAAATCTTACTGATGTTAATATTTGTTATCTGTGGGTGGTGGGAATATAAATGTTATTTTACTTTTGGGGCTCATTTTATTCTTTTAAGTTTCTCAAAAAAATGAAAAAAGAATAATGAAAAGAATTCCTTTAATGAGGTCTAGGTCAGGGTTGGCAGACTATTTCTGCAAAGGGCCAGATAGTAAATATTTTAGACTTTGTGGGCCAGAGGCAAAATTGAGGATATTATATTGGTTTTGTATAAACCTAAATTTAGCGATTTAATAATATAAGAAGCATTCTTAGCTCACATTCCTTATAAGCAAACAGACAATGGGCTGTGCTTTGCTGACCCCTGGTCATTGCTAGCACACATATTTAAGGAAAACTATTAAAAATTTATGCTATTTAGCACTTTCCAGACTTAATCTCATCTAGCCACAAGTGAAAGTCTAAAATCGAATTCAGGAAAATATTTTTTTCTTTTTGGTAACTGTGTTTTAGGTATTTTAATAACTCACACTCTGCCTTAGAGTGTGTTGTTTCTTACTTCCAGTGGCCTCCGAGTTGTCACATAGACGTGGCCTGAGGGGCTGAGCCACCTTCCCCCTCTGTGCCCCAGCACTGCCTCGGACCTGGGCCTTGCCCTGTTAAATGCATGATGTTTCCAAAAGCAGTTTCACAAACAGCAGAAAGGACATCCAGAAGGTCATTGACCAAACAACACTTTCATGGAGTCCTGCGGAGCCCACTCTGTCAATGAGAGGTCCTAGGCCTCATTTGAAAGAGCTTCCAAAGGCCAGCTTGTAGAGTCTTCAAAAACAGATGAGTGGGTCCATCCATGCTGTTGCAAATGGTAGGAGTTCTTCCTTTTTACAGCAGCATAGTATTCCATTGTGTAGGTGTACCACAGTTTTCTAATCCACTCATCTGCTGAATGGGCACTTAGGCTGTTTCCAAATCTTTGCTATTGTAAATTGTGCTGCCATGAATATAAGGGTGCATATATCCTTTCTGATTGGTGTTTTTGGTTTCTTGGGATATATTCCTAGAAATGGAATCACTGGGTCAAATGGGGGAGAGCATTGTGCTAAGTAAAATAAGTCAGAGAAAGATAAATATCACATGATCTCATTCATTTGTGGAATATAATAAATAACATAAATTGATACACAAAAACAGAGATAGAGAAGCATCGATCACACCGTCAAACCTCAGAGGGAAGGGAGGGGAGGGCAGGGGGAAGAGGAGAGATCAACCAAAGGACTTGTGTGTATGCATATAAGCATAATCAATGGACACAGACACAAGGGGGGTGAGGAAGTGAGGGGTTAAGGACACATATGTAATACCTTAATCAATAAAGAAAAAATATATATATTTAAAAAAAAAGATCAGTGGACACTCATAAAGAGTTACTATTCTAAAATGTACAGGGCAGTATTCATCTGTTTGGCTGTGCTCCAGCTCCCCCAGCTCAGAGAATAAGGACGTTTTTCTCTAGTATCATCACATGTAAATAGAAGGCGGTGGTATGGCTCTCGGCTGGGCTAACTCAGGGACCAGGTCTCACCCTGATTCTGCCTACCCTCTCCATGTAGCCCTTCCTTAGGGCAGCCCTTCCCAGGTGGCTGCCAAGCTCTGGATATCATGTCAGATTTAACAACCTCAGAGATGGAACAACCTGTCCTGGAGCTCCAGCAAACATCCTCCTACAGTTCCCTCTGCAGACCTGGGCCACAGACCCTTTCCCACCCTGAATGACCACAACAAGATAATTGCCACAGCTACCTCAGTCCTGGTTCTGGGACAGAGCAGGACCCTTCCCAGAACAAAATCAGGATTCTTTTAGCAAAGAGAAAGAAGGTGTGATACGGGGAGGCGACCTACACTTCTCCCACGACAAGGAGGCAAGGACCCCCTGTTCACTCCTTATTTCAAAAACAGTGGATAAAAGCCTCACATCCCTGTGTGCAGCAGTGAGCTGTGCTGGGGTTCAGCACATGTCTCTGAGACTCGGCAGCTCCATGAGAACGTGTTACCAGACCCTTTCTAAAACCGAGGATGTCGGGGTTCGGGATGGTAAATAAGGGAACTTGTCCTGGGGCATTTAAGTAACAGACAGGATTCAAAGTCAGTGCTCACTCCTCTATCTGACCTCCACCCACCAGGGGGCCTGATGCTGCTCACAGGAGGGTAACACCTAAGGAACATGCTAACTCTTTTGCAACATGAGACAGTACTAGACATCTCCTTAGATCATACAGTAAACCCTAGATTTGTGGACCTCAATTTAACGGATTTCAGGTTTAACAAGACACAATTTCTCATCCGTATGTCATATGTGAAAATTAACACCCTGCTTCTTTTAAAATGCTTTTAATTAAGATTTGCTTGTAATTAAATTAACAGGTTATTTTGTTGCTGTTGATATTAATTCATTGTTATTTTTAACGAATTTTAGCAAATAGGCCATATGTTGGAAAAACACTGTAGTAATTTTGCCAACATAAGTAAATATTACATGTCTATAACTATAATTTACATATTTAAATTCAGGAGTCACTGCTTATAAACAATGTTCGGTGAATGATTAGCATGTGACCTGTTGTTGCATGGTGTGACTTTCTGCAGCAATTTTAACGCCAACGTTTCCACTTGCTAAGTCACACCGCAACTGTGTATATTTGTTTACTTGCAGTGACTGGTGAATACAGGCATTTATTAGACCTATCCGGTATAAATTTAAAATTTCTGTAATACATATAGGAAACTTTCCTGTGAGATTAAACATTTCATATATATTTAATTTTAATTACACAAACATGTCTGCATAAGGAAAACAGGTAAACTAATTTGTCGGTTGTTCAACGTGCACATTTGGGAAACCTACTTTATTATATAATAGACTTTGCACTTTAACGGACACCCCTCACCTGAATTAGTCCATTGCATTGAGGCTTTATTGTATTGACAAAGAGGAGAGATTGAGTTTTTCCCTTGGACACCTACTAAAAATTTAGCTTATGAGTTGCCAGTTTCATATATCCATTCACCCTTCCTGCATTTATCTAACAGTCACTCTTAGGGCAGCAGCTCTATTCTGTCAACTAGATCTGGTCTCTGCCTTCACGTACGGTAGGAGCAGCAAGGTGGAGATAAGAAATCACAAGACAAAAGTAGAGGAATGCTCAAGAATCAGGAGGAAGGAGAATTGGTTTGGCCCAGCTTGGCCGGGATGTTTTCGCTGAGGAGAGGGGCAAGCAGGGTCTTGAAGGATGAATATGAGTTCATCACACAGATGTGGTAAGAAAGAGGGCATTCGAGAAACAGGGCAGAGCGTGAGCGGAGACCGGAGCCACAGAATAGCCAGTGTGTCATGGAGATGGCATGAATCAATGACTAGAATAGGGCTCAGGTATTGGATGACATGGAACAGGAGCCCAAGGTGATGGGAAGCATGGAAAAGCTGTGGGTAAGTGGCACAGTTGGGTTTTGCATTTTAGAAAGACAATCTTGCTCAGTCTGTCCGGGATGAATTTTCTCTTCCCTTCTGGGTGTCGTGTAGGTCACAGTGTGACAGGCCCAGTTACAGCTGCATGTGACCATGTGACCCTGCCTTGGACTTTATGAAGCAGGGCTATGGGAAAGCTCTTCCTTCTGCTTGGAACTTGGGCGCAGTGTCTGGAAGCCCTGCAGCCATTGTGCAGCCTTGAGGACGAAGCCACAAGCTGAGGGTGCAGAGCAGAGAAACAGAAGGAGCCTGGATCCTTAGTGAAATCTCACATAGCTGCATCTACCCTGGCTGCCCGCCTCCTTTCTTTCTGTGGAATGGAGCAGCAATCATAAATGAACACAAGTACACCCTTCACTAGGTGAAGCCACTGACAGCTGAATGATCTGACACATCTGGGATAGAAAGGGCAGATTGGGGATAAAAAGGAGGAGACCAGGCAGAAAAGAAAGGGCTATTGAGTGGGTTCAGGCAGAAAGGCCGTCCATCCCAGGAGGACGGGGAGGGGAGAAATCCTGTAGACCATGCCAGCAGGGGGCCCACAGGAGGAGAGGCAGGCCTGGGGCAGAAGGAGTGAGTGAGGGAGCTGTGCTTGCAGGGATGTCTGGAGGAGAGGCCCTGCACTGAACCTGGGCTGGGAAAGGATGGGAATCGTGGGCCACTGGGAGGGGGGGGGGGGGCTGTGTTATGACAGGGAAGCTGTGGTCATCCAGTGAGCAGGGAGGCCACCTTGTAAGGGGCCAAGGAGAGGCAGGCCGATTTAGCAAACGCCCTGCTCCGTAAGGGACCTCTGCCTTCTTAGAGCCTTTATTTCCCCAGTTTCTAAAATGAAGCTGACTGCCATTTCCATGCCTGCAGCACTCTTTCTGGGACCTCCGTGCTCATCCCATCTAGACCCCCTTTTCCTAGTAAATTTCATCCTCAGCTCTGCAAAACTGCCTTCTGTGACTTGCTGCCACCCCTGTCCACCTCCCTCGAGTATTTTTGGACGGATTTCCAATTTGATCCATGAACATGCCATCAGTCAAAACAATCTTTTTAATGAGCCTCTTGTCCTGACAGCTGTGTTTAAGATAGGCCATGGGAAACGGGTGATGGAAATCTAGAAAATTGTCCATTCTGGATAGAAACCTTAATATGTGCCTCACGCTCCTCCTAAAGAGGATATTATGAATAGCAAAAAAAGATGTAATCTGTGCAAATGAAAAAAAGATCTCTTAGAGATTTAGAAAAGGATGAAAGGAAGGTATAATTACCGAGCGCCGCCTGAGCATGTCACATGCAGCTTCCTGCTGTGTGACCGTGGACACAGCTCAGTGAACCTAGGGGTGGCTGATGTTATTCCTGCCTCTGAATGAGGAAACCGTCTCAGAGAGGTTGATGGACATACCACACTTACACAACTTGCCAAGGGCAGATGGAGCTTCACGCTCATGTCACCTGGCCCCTACCCTTAAGCTGCCACTGCTTTTCTGGCAACCAAATGTTGATCAAGTAAAATACAGCCTTCCTCTGGCATACATACACAGGTTTTGAGTTTCCAAGTCATCAGGAAGGGAGAGAATTAAATGTACAAATGGAACACAGCCTCCCATTTAGAAAATAAGGGGGAAAGAGAAAAGGTTGTAGGTGCATAACTAATCCCGAGTCCCTGGTGAGAAGCTGGGCTGCACGGCAGTCACAGGCCCTCCAGGCCCCAGAGGGAGCACCGACTCCAAAGTGGGGAAGGCTGGTGTCCTTTGTAATTATCACTGTGGTGGTAGAAGTGGAAACGGTGCCTGATGAACAGAAACAGCCTCTCCTGGCTGCTGTGGTGTTGGCATGATGGCACTGACCAGTGAGTCTCTCCCCACCACTCTCCTGTGGGACTTTTGCTGCAGAACCACTTCCGTCCTGATGAAGTTGAGAGTGTGCAGCCTGATGCACTTCTCTGACATCACAAATTGCAGTCTCAACCCTTCTCCCACCTTCTTATAGTTTCCATGAACAGGATCCTTGAAATGGAAGAATATAATTTTTATTGATTATTATTTAGATGAGGCAAGAAAAGTGTAATTTATATGGCTTTTGTTGTTGTTGAACCTCACCGGAGGATATTTTGGCATTGACATTTAGAGAGAATGGGAGGGAGAGGGAGGGACAAATAGAAACATCAATGTGAGAGAGACATTGATTGGTTGCCTTCCACATGAGCCCCTATTAGGCCAGGGATCAAGCTGCCAACCAAGATATGTGCCCTTGACTGAGATTGAACTGGGGACCCTCCAGTCCTTGGGCCAATGCTCTAACCACTGAGAAACCCGGCTAGAGCCATAGCTTACTTTTGTTGTTGTTGTTGTTGTTAAGGAATAAAAGTGGAGGAATCATTTTTTAAAAAGAAAGGAAAGAAAGCTGATTATAGAATATGATCTGGCCTTGGTTCAGCCCATTGCAACAACCGAGCCATTACTTCCTACCTATGCAAAACATTTTAAAAAGGAAAGAAAAATACAGAGGAAGAGAGAGAATCTCAAGAGGTGGCTGTGAGAGAACCAAGATGGCGGCATAAGGTATACACCAATACGTGCTTTCTCTCACAACCACACCAAAACTACAACTAAAAGACAAAATGATTATCCCCTAGAACCACAGGAAAGCTGGCGGAGTGGAAGTTCACAACTAGAAGGAAATAAAGAAGTGCACTGAGACCTGATAGGACACACAGAGACTCAGAAAGGCAGAGGTACAGACATGTGTGTGAATCGGGCTGGCGTGCACTGTTTTTTTCAATTGGGAGGGAGTTACAAGTTCCTGACTGTTCAGAACTTGAGTTTCTGGCAAGATTCTGAGGATCTAGACTCATACAGGGGGAAACTGGACTGTCCGACATCAGATCGGAAAGGGAGGGAGGCTCTCTCCCAGAGTTGCGCATAGGAATCATTGTTTACTGTGTTGGGGCATGGGACTAGGGACACTGAACAGAATGCAGCAGAGAGGGCTGACTAGCAGCCATCACTGTTTGCCATGCCCTAGGGATGCCCAATTTACAAACACACCTAACTGTGCACAGCGGCTTTTGCAAATGAATGGCAATTGTATCTGGGTCAGACAACTCCTAAACTTCCAAACTCCAAACAGAGACGAAATCTGCAAATCTCTCTGTAGCTCCTGTGGGTGGCCTCACACACTAGCTGACTTGCACCTTCTTGGAGATCCAGAAACCAGTGTACCTAGAGGTCAGTGTTAGATGACACCAGATTTCAACTCACATACATAAGTGACACACTCAAGAGGCAGACTCGGCGAGCACCAAAGCCCCACTGAAGCAAGTCCTGCCCCATAGGGGTGTTTCTAGTACAGCAGTTCTTCTATCAATAGATACAGCTAATCCTCACAGTCAATTGGCCTGGAGGTCAGTTCCTCCCAGTGTACCAATAGCAATCAAGGCTTAACTACAACAAGACTGTGAACCCAGCCCACAAAGGGTTGCACCAAGAGTGTCCACCTCAGGTGATTGGGGAGGTGGAACTACTAGGCCCTAAAAGACAACTAGCACACAAAGCCACTCCATCAACACAGGGAAGCAGCCAAAATGCGGAAACCAAGAAACATGTCACGAATGAAAGAAATGGAGAAAAGCAAACGACTGGACATAAGAGTTCAAAATCACATTTATAAGGTTACTCAAAAATCTACAAACCACTGAGAAACTTAGTGAGACCTTTGAGAAACTTAGTGAGACCTTCAAGGATCTTAATGAGAATACCAAAAAAATGGAAAGGGACCAGTCAGAAATTAAGCATACACTGTCTGAAATGAAGAATAATATACAGAAATCCAACAGCAGACTAGAGGACTCCAAGAATCAAATCAAAGATCTGAAATATGAGGAATTAGAAAGCACCCACCCAGAAAAAAACAAAAAGAAAAAAGAGTCCAAGCAATGTAAAGATAGTGTAAGGAGCTTCTGGGACAAATTCAAGCGTACCAACGTCAGAATTATGGGGGTGCCAGAAGAAGAGAAAGAGCAAGATACTGAAAATGTATTTGAAGAAATAATGACTGAAAACTTCCCCCACCTGGTTAAAGAAATGGACTGGGCACAGAACCCCAAACAAAAGGAATCCAAAGAGGACCACACCAAGACACATCATAATTAAAATGCCAAGAACGAAAGACAGAAAATATTAAAAGCAGCAAGAGAAAAACAGTTACCTACAAGAGAGTACAAGAATAGCAAGAACCTACAACCAAGAATGATCTACCCAGCAAAGTTATTCAGAATTGAAGGTCAGGTAAAGAGCTTCACTGACTAGAAAACGCTAAAAGAGTACATCACTACCAAACCAGGATTATATGAAATGCTGAAGGTTTTCTTTAAGAAGAGGAAGAAGAAGGAAAAGGTAAAGATAAAAATTATGAACAACAAAGTGATAACAAATACATACCTATTAACAAGTGAATCTAAAAATCAAGTGAATAAAAAATCGGATGAACAGAATAAACTGGTGAATATAATAGAATTAGGGGCATAGAAAGTGAATGGACTGACAATTCTAGGGGGAAATGGGGTGTGAGGGGTGCAGGAAGAGATTGGACAAAAATCTTACACCTCGCTGAAACCCATTTGGCTCAGTAGATAGAGCGTTGGCCTGCAGACTGAAGGGTCCCAGATTCGATTCTGGTCAAGGGCATGTACCTTGGTTACTGGCACATCCCTAGTAGGGGGCGTGCAGGAGGCAGCTGATCGATGTCTCTCTCTCATCCATGTTTCAAACTCTCTATCCCTCTCCCTTCCTCTCTATAAAAAAATCAATTTTATATATATATATATATATATATATATATATATATATATATATATATATATATTTTTTTTTTTTTTAAATCTTCCACCTATGGATGAGGACAGTGGTAGCAGGTAAGGGGATGGGGTGGGGATTTGGGAATAAAGTGGAGGGGAGCTATGGGAGTGGGGCGGAAAAGAAGAACATCTGTAATGAACTGAACAATAAATATTTATTTAAAAAAAAGAAGAAGAAGAGGAAGAAGTAGCTGTGAATTCTTAACACAAGCCAGATGTTTCACTTCCATGGACCTGGCATTGGAACAAATGCTTAAGGTGACCAGATATTAGTATTGCACCCATAGGAAGAGAAGCATGAACCCAGGTTCTCAGCAGTGACGCAGCCCAGGGCCACCCAGTCCTGGGCAGTGAAGCCCTGTGAGCCTTCTCTTGCTGCTCACACCCTTCAGAAGGCAGGGCTCAGCTCCCTTAGGATAACGCACCCTCCCCAGGTCATGTCACACAGAGGCAGGGCTGCTTGACTCAGCTGCTCCATAACCTGAGTCTCTTCTCTTAGTGATGATCCTGCAGCTAACGGAACAGATGGCTCCTCCCCGAGACCTGTCCCCCTTCCAGGAGCCGTCCCAGCCCCAGGCCCCAGGGCTTTCTCAGAAGCTGCAGCAGTTCTCAGAGTGTCCCGTTCACCTGAGCAGTCTGAGGGCTGAAAATTTCCAAAATCACCTGACCTTCCAGTTTAAAATATAAAATGGCCATCTGCCAGCCTAGATTTTACATATCAGAAATAGTTTTCAGGATTGAACAGAGTAGCTCTGAGGTAGAGCTGAATGTCATGAATGGAACAGTTAAATGATATCGTGTTGGGAGAATAAAGGAAGTTGCAAATCCATAGATAACGTATCTCATTTTTGCAAAATTATGTGTATTTCTATAGACATACCTAATATCTGTATTATTCATAGAGACATTTAAATTATCTGGGCAAATACATACTGAACTCCTAAAATGGGAAGAAATTTCTCTCACCCTCCTGTATTGAGCGCTCTGTGTTTTTACATTTGATTTTACTTTTTAACAAGCAGGCATTGCTTTTTTTATTTTAACTTTTTATTTAGGAATACAGTGGTACCTTGAGATACGAGTGCCCTAACATATGAGATTTTTGAGATACGAGCCGTCAAGTGAGCGATTTTTGCTTTGAAATATGAGCAACATTTGAATTGCGTGGATCGGCCGGCTGCACATGACCCACCAGTTTACCGCGACTCGAGCATCTCATAGTTTCCCACGCCTCAAGGTTACGGAACAAATTAAACTTGTATCTCGAGGTACCACTGTATTTTTAAGCTTATTGAAAAGCTACAAGTAAAAAAGAACACCGTCTCTATACCTCAGATTTATCTGGCATTTTACCCCAGTTGCTTTATTTAGTTAATTAGTTAGTTTATGAGAGATGTTGCTATTTTTTTTTTTTTTACTGATCTTAGGTTCAGTTGCATGCATCATGTGTGTGTTTTCCTATTTTCCCTTTTTTCTTACACATTAGGAAGGCCACTGTATATATTTTTTGCACTTTATTCACATGACTTTTGGGGCATTCATTCCATATCAGTTCCTGGCCATCTTCCTCACTCTTCACAGTGTCGCTGTGTGTACTAGTTAGTTCAGCTGCTCTCCTGCAACTTGCACTACTTTTGAAGGCAGACAAGCAGTAAAGATAAATAGTGGAAAGAAAATGGAAAAGCCAGATAAACCAAGATGGTGGCATAGGTAAACACCTAAACTGCTGCCTCGCACAACAATTTCAAAACTACAGCTAAAAGACAGAATGGACATCATCCAGAACCACAGGAAAGCTGGCTGAGTGGAAATTCTACAACTAGAAGGAAAGAGAGGAGCACAGGGAGACTCAGAGGAGCTGTAAAAAACTGAAGTATGGAAACGCAAGAGTGGAGAGAACGGGTGGCAGTGTGCCTGGCTGGCTTCCTCTAGTGGGAAGAAGTTGGAAACTCCCAACTGCACAGAACCCTTTATCCTATGGCATTGAATCCCAGCTCTGGACAAGATTCATACAGGAGAAATCTGGACTGTGAAAAGGGAAGAGTGCATGGAAATTTAGGGATCCGTGAAAGGTCAGAGTCTGGGTTGCAAAAACCAATGTGTGCAGAGAGGACGGACTACTGATTGTGCTGCTGGCTCTCTCTGGTGGGCGGGAGACAGAGCCTCCTAACTATTCCACTTCTAAGTGCATTGAACCCTAGTTTCAAGCGAGACCCTGGGGACCCAGACTCATAAGGGTCCTGGAACGCAGGGGAGCCAGAAAGGCAGTGGTCCGGAGGCACCGTGCATGCACACAGGGACCGCTATAGCGATTACCGAGAGACAGGAGACCCAGGAGCCGCAATAGGGCAAGGCTGAGTTAAGCCCTAAGACTTCACCCCTCCCAAGCTCAACAGAGAGAGGCTTTTGCAGTTTTGCAAGTCTTGCATCATAAGGCTGATTCCAGCACAGAAGTTCTCCCAGCATAGTGAAAATGCGGAAACAAAGGAACAGACCACAAACGAAAGAAATGGAGGAAAACAAACAACTGGATATAGAGTTCAAAACCATGCTTATAAGGTTTTTCAAGAATTTCTTAGAAAAGATGGATAAATTTAGTGAGACCCAAGAGAAGATGAAAAAGGGCCAACTAGAAATTAAAAATACATTGACTGAAAGAAGAAATATTATACAGAGACCTAACAGCAGACTAAAGGAAGGCAAGAATCAAGTAAAAAATTTGAAATACAAAGAAGCAGAAAACACACCACTGGAAAAGAAAAAAGAATCCAAAAATGTGAAGATAATGTAAGGAGACTCTGGGACAGCTTCAAGCATACCAACATCAGAATTGTGGGGGTGCCAGAAAAAGAGAGAGAGCAAGATACTGAAAACCTATTTGAAGAAATAATGACTGAAAACTTCCCACATCTGGTGAAAGAAATAGACGTAATTACAAGTCCAGGAAGCACACAGAACCCCAAATAAAAGGAATCCAAAGAAGACCACACCAAGGCACATCATCATTAAAATACTAAGAGCAAAAGAGAAAGAGAGAATATTAAAAGCAGCAAAAGAAAAACAGTTAATTACCTACAAGGGAGCACCCATACGACTCTCAGCTGATTTCTCAACAGAAACTATGCAGGTCAAATGGAGTGGCAAGAAATATTCAAAAAGATGAGTAGCAAGAACCTACAACCAAGAATACTCTATCCAGCAAAGCTATCACTCAGAATTGAAAGGCAGATAAAGAGCTTCACAGATAAGAAAAAGCTAAAGGAGTATTATATGAAATGCTGAAAGGTACTCCTTAGAAAGAGGAAGAAGTAAAAGGTAAAGATAAAAATCATGAACAACAAATACATATATATCAACAAGTGAATCTAAAAAGTAAGTTAAAAATCTGATGAACAGAATAAACTGGTGAATATAATAGAATTGGGAAGGGAGTGAGGGGGGTGCAGGGAGAGACTGGACAATAATCATACACCTATGGATGAGGACAATGTGGGGGAAGGTAAGGTAGAGGGAGGGGTCGGAGTGGGTGGAGGGGAGTTATGGGGAGGGAAGAAAAACAAATGTAATAATCTGAACAATAAAGATTTATTAAATTTTTAAAAAATGTAAAAGCCACTGAAATGAGCAAGAGGAAGCTCTGATAAAGTCTTTTCTTTTTAAAGTGGGTGGGCAGCAGGAGGAGTAGGGCCAGGAGCCTTGGACTGCCTCTGCCCCACAAATAGGGTAACTAAGGCAGCAGGAAGTACAATTGACCTTAGGTCTGGGCCCTGGAAGCAGAGCCCAGGTAGGGGTTGAAGGATCTCAGGGGGCCTCTAGGGAGCAGGCATGTAAGGCTATAGGACACTGCAAGGAAGGAGCAAAGCTAGGCAGGGATATGTGCTCAGCTGGGCTGGACTGCAGCCTCTCCCCAGAGCGCCAAAGCACAGATCCTACCGCACAGGATACCTCTGCTCCCATGTACAGTAATCGGTAGGAATGATGAAGAATTTAAAATAGTACATGTGATTAAGCTTGTTCATGGTTCCTGGCTCACAGATCTTCAACAAATGATAGCTTTTACTATTATGGTCATTATTCCCGTTTTTGTTTCCTCCCTCCTCCTTAACAGCTTTATTGACATGCCTTACCAATACATACCATACAAGTCACTTAAAGTGTACAATTCAGCAGTTTTTAGAATATTTCCAGAGCTGTGCATCCATCACCACAGTCAATTTGAGAACATTTTCATGACCCTATAAAGAAAGCCTGTCCCTTTAGCAGTCACTCTCCCATTTCCGCCCCAATCCCCTCCCTCTCTCTGCCCTGGAAATCTTTCTGTCTCCATAGATATGCCTATTCTGGATATTTCATATAAATGGAATCATACAGTATTTGGTCTGGGGCTGACATTTTGCTCCCTTGTGTCAATCATTGGCTAGACCCCTCCCCCCAGCAAGGGAAGGTAACCTCCTGAGTGAGGTGACCCTGGTTCAGTTCGCAGAAAGGCAGCTGTGAACTCTTAGCAGCCAACCCTCCCAGAAACTGGAGGATGGACACGGGCCTATAAAGGAGTCCACCAGAGTACATTGTGAAAGGGTTGGTTAAGACTAAAGTGGCAGGATTGTCCAGCACAATCAAAGAGCAGGGAGGGTGGCAGTTACTCAGAATTTCAGAATTTCTGTACACGGAGACATATAGTATGTGTCCTGGGTAGTCCTCCTTTTAACCGCTGCAAGGCTCTCCCTTATACCATCGCTAAGGAATGAAATCTAAATAACCAGATTCCCACATCATGGTGGGAATTTAAACCGGTTCACTTGTTGGAGGATAATTTGACAGATCAAAAGTCTAAATGGTGGGAGCATGAAAGACTAAAATTCTTCCCTGAAATCAGGAAAGGATGTTTGCTTTCATCACTTCAGTTTACAGAACGTTGAAGTTCCAGCCATTGCAAAAAACAAGAAAAAGCATGGAGATGAAGAAAAAAGTAAAACTGTTTCTATTTGTAGATAATATGATTATTTACTTAGAAAATCCTAAGACTCTATAAAACAATTACTGTTACTATTAAACGAATTTAGCAAGTTCTCAGCATAGCTGGTTAATAAGCAAAAATTAATTATATTATTTACCAGCAGCAAACTATTATCAATTGAAATTGTAAAAATAATTCAATTTGCAGTGTCACCGAACAACATACAATGCCTAGAAATAACAAAGGATATGTAAGACCCCTGCCCTATGAATGACAAAAGCTGAAACTGGTTTGGCTGAAACTGGTTTGGCTGAAACTGGTTTGGCTGAAACTGGTTTGGCTCAGTGGATAGAGCGTTAGCCTGCGGACTGAAAGGTCCCAGGTTCAATTCTGGTCAAGGGCATGCACCTTTTTTTTGGGCACATCCCCAGTAGGGGTTGTGCAGGAGGTAGCTGATTGATGTTTCTAACTCTTTATTCCTCTCCTTTCCTCTCTGTAAAAATCAATTATATATATATTTTAAAAAAAAACAACTAAGTAAATGGATATACCATATTCATGGAATAGAACATTACTGTTAATGTGGCATTTCACCCAAGTTGATCTAGAGATTCAACATAATTCCAATTAAAACTTCTTTGGAACAATAAAGATTTATTAAATTTTAAAAAAAATCTACAAGCTGATCCTAAGGTTTCTGTGGAAATGCAAGTTGACACATGAAAGGAAAAAGATCAAAGTTGAAAGACCTACCCTACCTGGTTTTAAGATTGACTATAAACCCACAGTGATCAAGACTCTTTGGCATTTAGTATTAAAGATAAGCAAATAGATCAGTGGAAGAAAAGTGAGTCACTTTGCATTAGAAGTGCTAGGAAAATTCTGAGAGCAATCTCAGTGTCCCTCATCAGTTTAGTGGATAAACAAATTATGGGATATCCATATAATGGAATATTGCTCAGCCATAAAAAGAATTAACTCTTCATGGATGGACAGATCTTCAGAACTATGCTGAGTGAAAGAAGCCAGACCAAATGAAAAGTGTGCATACTAAGTATGATTCCATTTACATAAAATCCAAATTAATCTGTAGGGACACAAAGCAAATCCGTGGAGGCTGGGTCCGGGAGGCACGGTGGATGAGTCCATGATCTTGATCATGGTGATGCCTCCAGGTGTGTAGATAGGTTAAAAATGGCCAAATGGGTGCCGTTTATGGCTCTTCAATTATACTAAATTGTACCAAGAGACCAGAAATGGGCTTTGACTCAACAGTTCAAGTTTCTTATAAAATTTGAAGATGTCTGACCCTGGAGCCAGCCTTCTTTGTTTATGTGGCATTGTCACATTTTTTTTGTTCTGTGAACGTGCCTTGTAGTTGTGATACGATCATAATCTGGTATTGCTATCAAAGCAATGTTCAGTGCTTTAGTTAATATAGCTGTGGCTCTCAAGTGGCTACTATGGGCTGCACACAATACAGCTGTTTCTCACAACCACAACCTTACAAGGTGGCTGTTAAACTCCCCATTTTACAAATGATGAAACTAGGCCATTCAGTGAAAAAGTATCAAGGCTGAGATTGATTTCTATATCTTCCCCATTCAAAGTGTGGTAACCACCAGCTATATGTAGCTGATTCAAATTTATGTGGCTGTACTTATACATACTGGAATTTTAAGACTTGGTATGAAAATAAGAAAGGAAAATTAGTAATATTTTATATATTGATTACAAACTGAAATATTTTAGATATATTGGGTTAATTAAAACACATAAATTGATTTCAAATGTTCCTTTTTACTTTTTTTAATGTAGCCACTAAAAAATTCAAAATTACATGTGAGACTCACACGCTATTTTCTTCTGCACAGTGTGCCATAGAGCTCCTGTCTGTAAAGGCAACAACTAGCAGGTTAAGTCAACAATACCTATTGTGTTGATTGAATGTAAACTATATGCTGGCTAAACTTACAGTTTTGTTTACTGGATATGTAAACCCATTAGCTATTTAATTTCAAGCAAGAATTGTCAGCAAGTAGTTCTTTGAAACGTCTCAGGTCTGAATGACATGTCTAGAAGGAAGGATGTGGGTTCTCTCGGTTTAATGCGGATATAGAAGTCTCTATCTGACCATCACATCAGATATGTATAGAATAGCTAAGCACTGTTCTCGGTTGGGCAAATCCACTTGTCTCCTCTGATCAGAATGGCAGTTTTATTAACTAGTTTTTAACTACGGATTACTGTTTTCTTTTTGAAAAGCATAGTAGCTTCTAATTTTTGAAGAATTAAGAAATTGTGACTGAATTTTGATCTCCCAAATGTAATTTTTTTAGATACTATGCTCTCCCCAGTCACTGTGGCTGCTTCCATGCCGCACAGGAAGTCAGAGTGCATAATTACAGCAGAGATTCCGGGGCCCTAAAATACTTACTGTCAAGGCCCTTTCCAGAAGGTTTGCAGATCCCAGGTCAGTTAAGTTACAAATGATTCTCCAAAATGTTCCATGGAAATGTCTTTAAGATCCTGTTCATGTTAGCAGAAGTGGGGATGAGGGTCTGAACCAATGAGAGGCTGCAAGTGGGGCTGAGGGGAAATGAGGACATGCACCTGAAGTTGGAACGTGGGTCCATTTCCGTGTCCGCCAGTCTAGCCTCACCCTCTGGCCTTGCCTCTCCTGCCCTCCACCCGAGCCAGAATCTAACCTGGAACCCTAGCACTGCCACCCTCTGACCCTGGAAAATACATGTAAGACTTTCTCCCCTGCCAAATGCCTGGATTCAAAAGGCTGGAGAGGAAAAATTGCTTGTTGGTGGCCAGTCAGCAGGAGCCCTTGGAGCCCTCATTGTTGTTTTTTAGCTCCTGCTGCTTCCTGAACACACCTGCCTCCCTTTGTTTACTCGTGCATCCCCTTGGTGATGTGCTTGGATTTTGCCTCCACTTGGCAGGTCTGTGGGTTGAGAGCGCTGACTCTGGGTTCAGGTCCCAGCCTGTCACCTCCAGGCTGAGGTAGGTGAACTCTGTCTCTCCATCTGTTTCTGATTTGCAAAACTGGGATAATAACCATTTCTTCTTCATAAGGGAATTGTGGAGATAGACTTAAAAACATGTAAAGTGCTGTGAACAATGTCCAACACATAGTGAGTACTGCATAACTATTACTTTCTATTATGCATTATTGTCACCATAATCATGCTTCTACTTCAAGTCCCAGGTCTGACAAAAGCCAAAGAAAACCCCAGAATAAGTTAGGGATGTGCTTAGGTCAAAGCCACCCCTCCAGGAAACCTTCTTACTGGGCCTGAGTGCCAAGATCCTTGGCACTTTGTAACTCTAGGGTAAAGGTGGGGAAAATCAGACCCACAGGTCATATAAGGCTCTTGAAATCATTTGGTTTGGCTCTGCCTAGGATTTAGGGGTGAGTTAATTAAATGTTTGACCAGTTATAGCAGGCTAACTTTTAGGTTAATTTTGTATGGCCCGCAAATGATGTTTAAATATCCATATGGCAGAAAAAGTGTCACCCCGAGCGAGAGGGTAGACAGAGCAACTGCTTAGTCAGCCTGATCCAGGCACACATCCTAGCTGTGTGACACAGACAGGTTGCTTACTTCTGGCGCTCTCTCTCCCAGGAGCATGGCCGAGCCTCTTTCTTCCCCTCCCCATTCCCACAGGTGTCACCTTTACCGTACTCACTCCTAAACTCTAAGGGTCCTTCTTGAACCTCTGTAGCTTGTTTCCTGAGCCCATTTCTTCTACAAATTTTTTTTAAAAAAGTTACTTCTCTGCCTCATTCCCTCACCTGTAAAGGATATGTGTAATATCATCCTTATGGGGGGCCTTCTGAGGCTTAACTGAGATATGCGTATTTCAGGCACTCAGAGGGTTATTCAGCAAATAAGGCACTGCTAAACCATGCTATTGTCACTTTCTGCATTTCATTACATTGCTGCCCAACCATAGGCAGGCCTTAAGCCCTCCACTTGTAGGAAAGGCCAATCTGGGTGCCCCACTATCCTCCAGCAAGAGGGAGCTTCGTGCAACTGATTGTTCCCTGAAATTGGCTGAAGAAGCAGCATCCCGCCTCCCCCAGAGAACGTGACTGGCCTTTTCCTCCCCACATTCCCTGGCAGTCCTGGACCCGGGCCCTGTGGCATTGGGGAAGATGCATGCAGTGGTACTTAGAGTGATATACTGGAATGTACAATTCCCAAATTAGCAACTCAGAACCAGGACTTCATAGTAAAGAACCTCCGGCTGAATGAGCCTTGACCCTCATTTTGTATGAGCAGCTGCGCCTGGCAGCCCTGCTGAGGAAACATCTGTCCTCCCTTTGCCTGGCCACCAGGCTGTGGCTGTGGCCTCCTGGCTGCCTGCTGAGGAAGTTCCTTCCCTGCAGGAAGGGTTGTTCCACCTGCTTCTCTGTGGCCACACCCTGCCTTTCCCTTTCACTTTCCTTTTCTTGCTTTTTTTTTATGAGTCACTTTTTATTCCTTACCCCTAAGACACATTGAATTCGGGTGACTAATGATTTGTGGCAGAGCTTTCACAGTAATAAAAAGGTACATGGGATTTTCACAAATGTAAACCCAGGCAGGATGAAGGTAGAAGCTGTCCAGGCCGAAGTCACACAAAGGCCTTAAGAAGCCAGCTTTTAATATCAAAATTGTCCTGAGGTAGATCCTGGTTTCCTGATTGATTCAGGGCAGATTCCAGTATTAGAATATTAAATTATATAGAGAATGCATCCTAATCCTCTGGTTGATTTGAAATACATTTGAATCAAGACAGCTTAAAAATAGCTTTTATAACATCTTTATGACTTGATACCGTAGAGAAATAAACATGAAGCTAATGCCACAGAAGTTATCCTCTGTTGATTCAGAAGCTGCCTTTGCTGGGAATTCATCTAGTGGTCATCTGAGAAGGTGCTTGCCATCTCCATGCCGCAGTTCATAATTCACAAACAGCCTATACGTAACACTCAATTAAGGACCCACAGAGGCATGTTGGCCAGATGACTGATGGACAGCGGAATGGAAATTCTGCCCAACTCTGAAAAACACGGCTAAAATCAATCCCCCGTAAGGGAAACCATGACTTATTAATACATTCTCTGCCTCCACTGAGTCGTGAATCATTGCTTTCCTATCAAAAGCTAATAGAAAGCCAAGATTGGCAAAACTTCTTACAAGTCCCTGTGGCCTGTCGGTGTAAAAAGGGCAGGACCGGAACTCAGACAAGAGCCTACAAATCACAGAGCCAGCACATTGTAGCACCAGCACATGAAGTCTGTCCCACTCCAGCAGTGAGCAGCTGGCCCTGCACTTACTGTTTACCGACACCCACATTCTCCTCCACACCTGCCACCCATGAGCCAGGTGTCATTATTCATCTTACAGATGAGGAAATCGGGGCTTATAAGTTTCAGGAACCTGTCAGAGGTTCCAAAGGACAGAACGGTTTGCAAGGCCCAGTGGGAGCTTGGATCCTCCTGCCTGACCTCCCCGCTGTTTACTTATTAGATGACGGTTGCATCGGTCCTTGTTCTGGACTTCCAATGTCCAGTCCCTGGTATTGGGGATGGGGGTGGGAGCTCTTTTTACTAGAAGGGAGAAGGTTCTGGACACAGTGGCTCTGCTCACTGACACCACTTTCAGCTTCTTTTCTAGTCCTCTTTAGGCATCTTTGCTCCTATAAGAATTTTCACATATTCTGTGATTGGGACCTTAAATGGTGAGCCTTGGGGGCCTGGAGAGGGAATAGGATGGGGCTGGACATTGCAGAGGAGCCCAGCTCTGAAAGTTCCCCGCCCCTCGAACAATCCCCATTAATGATCCTGTCTCTGCAAATGCCGACTGATATGGCGTGAAATTTGAACGTAAATGAGTTTTTACAGCTAATTACAGCTAATGCGAGCAACTTTCAAAATTGCCAAACATTCCTTCCAGAATAGTACAGTTTGCAACTATGAATTAGGCATAAAGAGGCAAATTTCATAAACATAATTTAGCATACAACAGAATTGTACTGCTAAGTGCTTCCCCGCCGGCCATTAGGAGCTCCTCGAGGCGGCACTAATAGCACATGCCCATTTGGTCTCTGCTGGCCGCAGGCTTTGAAAGCCTGGAAGGCATCGGAGGAGGCAGTCATTGCCTCAGCCGCTCAGCTAAGTACTCAGTCTCCATTGACAAAGAGGACCCATTGGGCACACAGCTCAGGCTCCGAGTGGTGGCCCCTCCAGCGCTTCTGTCATCTTTCCCTGGTCCATCGGCCATGCCATTTCTAAGTGCTGATCTCACCTTGATGTTTTGTTCATGATCACCAGATCAATTCCTGACCACTGCAAACATTACAGTAGTAAAAATGTAGAAAGTGCTGCCCCTCACTGATCCCACCCAACCACGTGAAATCACCATGATGAGGAATTGAGTGTATTTCTCTCCCATTCAGTTGGGGATACAAACACATTCACCCACATCCTCTTATACGTATGCCATATTTTTTTTTTCAAAAATAGGATCATACAACGCTTATTTGCATCTTCCTGTTCATACTGAATATCCGGTGCCTTTCAATGTCACTATATGTTAGTCTGCCTCTTTTTTTAACATACATACTATAACTTCTCCAGTCTCCCATCATGAGCACTACAAACAGTGCCTCAGTGGACAATGTACTGTAATTTCTGCCCATAGACACCACACACCTACATCTGAAGAGTCTTCACTGGGTGTTTCTGAAGGATACATTTCTGCAAAAATGGTGCTGTTGGGTCAAGGGCACAATAAAATGTGAGAAGAGAGCATCTACCCTCCAATATGTGGTGTATCTGCCTCAAATAATAGTAAATGGAAATAGCGGTGTCTCCCCACCCTCGCCTGCCGGGAAATCTGGGTCACCTTCCTTCCCACCTCTAGTTGTTCGGTTCTTGCCACATGCTTGCAGCTATGGTATGAGCACTCTGTCAGAAGTCTCCCAGATTCCTACTAACCAGCAGCAGCTGCTATAAACATCTTGAACATATTTCCTTTAGGCTTTTTTGAATCATTGTCATATGCAGAACTGCTTCATCTCCATAAAGGTCCCTTCTCTACCCTTCTGTAACCACCCCCACCCCAATTTTTTCATCTCTGTTCCTGGCTCAACCAATTTTGTCATGTCAAGAATGTGACACAAATGGAATCACACAGCATTAAATCTTTTTTGGCTTTCTTTCATCAGCATGCTTCCTTGATGCCATTCAAGTTGTATCAGTGCTTCCTTCCTTTTGTATCGCTGAGTAGTATTCCCTGGTGTGGATGTGGTAGTTCAACCATCCACCTCTTAGAGGACATGCAGGTTGTTTTCTGGCTGGTACACATAAAGCTGCTGTGAATATCCAGGGACAGATTTTTGAGTGAACATAAGTTTCTGTGTCTCCGGACATGTATCTGAGAGTTCCGTCGCTGGGTCATATGGTGGTTGCATGTTCCGAGTTCTAAGAAACCGCGAGGCAGTTTTCCAGAGGGGCTGCCGACTTACATCCCCCTCCACCTGTAGGCATGTCCAGTTCCTGTGCACCAGAGCCAGCGTTTGTGTTAGTAACATTTTAAAATACTTTGTTTGGTTGGTATTAAAAGCAATATTCCATTTCTGTCCTTTTGGAAATTATATGTGTGTTTTTTAATAAGTTTTAAATTTTGGAACAATTTTAGACTTACAGTAAAAATTCTTGTTCCTATTAGGGGAAATGTTTTTTTTTTAGTTTTTGCCCATTGAATATGATGTTGGCTGTGGGTTTATCATACATGGTTTTTATTATGTTGAGGTATGACCCTTCTATTCCCACCTTGCTGAGAGTTTTTATCAAGAAAGGGTGTTGGATTTTGTCAAATGCTTTTTCTGCATCAATTGATATGACTATGTGATTTTTATCTCTCAATTTGTTTATGTGATGAATCACGTTTATTGATTTGTGGATATTGTACCATCCTTGTATCACTGGGATAAATCCTACTTGGTCATGGTGTATGATCTTTCTGATGTACTACTGGACCTGATTTTCTACAATTTGGTTGAGGATTTTGGCATCTATGTTCATGAGGGATACTGGCCTATAATTCTCTTTCTTTGTGTTGTCTTTATCTGGTTTTGGTATAAGGGTGATGCTGGCTTCATAGAATGAGCTTGGAAGTGTTCCTTCCTCTTGAATATTTTGGAATAGTCTGAGAAGGGCAGGTTTTAGTTCTGCCTTGAATGTTTGGTAAAACATCCCTGTGAAGTCATCTGGACCTGGGAGCTTTTGCTGGAAGCTTTTTGATGACTGCTTCAATTTCTTCCATTGTTATTAGTCTATTGAGATCTTTAGATTCTTCCTGATTGAGTTTTGGAAGGTTGTATTTTTCTAGGAATATGTCCATTTCCTCAGGTTGTCCAGTTTGTTGAAATAGAGTAGTTAATAGTATTTTTTAATAATCCTTTGTGTTTTGGTGGAGTCTGTTGTTATTTCTCTTCTGATTTTGTTTATTTGTATCCTCTGTCTTTGCTTCTTGGTGAACGTGGCTAGAGGTCCATCAATCTTGTTTATCCTTTCAACGAACCAGCTCTTGGTTTTGTTGATCTTTTGTATTGTTGTTGTTGTTTTTTGTCTTTAAGTCATTTATCTCTGATCTTTACTATTTCCTTCCTTCTGCTTACACTGGGCTTTTCTTGTTGCTCCCTTTCTAATACTTGGAATTGTAGGGTTAGGTAGTTTATTACCATTGTTTCTTGTTTTTTTGCATAGGCTTGTAGAATTATGAAATTTCCTCTCCAGACTGCTTTTGCTATGTCCCATAGATTTTGGATTGTTGTGTTTTCATTGTCATTTTATTGCCATGATTTTTTTTATTTCTTCTTTGATCTCTCTGGTATCCCAGTCATTATTTAATAGCATGCTATTTAGTCTCCATTTGTTTGATTTTTTTGGATTGTTTTTATTATAATTGATTTCCAGTTTTATGCCACTATAATCTGAGAAGATGCTTGATATGATTTCTATCTTCTTGAATTTGAAGAGACTTTGCCTGTGACCCAATATATGGTCTGTCTTCGAAAATGACCCATGTGCACTTAAAAAGAATGTATATTCTGTAGCTTTGGGGTGAAATGTTCTAAAGATGTCAATTAATTCCATCTGATCTAGTGAGTCGTTTAGGATTGATGTTTCTTTGCTGATTTTTTGTTTAGAGGATTTGTCCAGTGGTGACAGTGGGGTATTAAAGTCTCCTACTATGATTGTATTGCTGTCAATCTCTCCCTTAATATCCTCCAGGAGTTCTTTTATGTATTTAGGTGCTCCTATATTGGGTGCGTATATGTTTACCAGAGTTATTTCTTCTTGTTGGATTGTTCCCTTTAGTATTATGAAGTGGCCTTCTTTATCTCTTGTTATGTCCTTCACTTTGAGATCTAATTTGTCAGATATAAGTATTGCAACCCCAGCTTTTTTTTCATTTCCATTTGCCTGAAATACCATCTTCCATCCCTTCACCCTCATCTGTGTGCATCTTTTTTCCTGAGGTGAGTTTCTTGTAGACAGCAGATATATGGATCATGTTTTCTTATTCAATCGGTTACCCTGTCTTTTGATTGGAGCATTTAATACGTTTACATTTAAAGTTATTGATAGGTACTTATCTGTCATCATTTTTAGTTTAGTCTTTACACCAAAGTTCCTTTTTCACTTCCTATTTCTTTTTATTACAGCAGACCCTTTAACATTTCTTGCATTGCTGGTTTGGTGGTAATATATTCCCTTAGTCCTTTTTTGTCCGTGAAGCTTCTGATTTCACCTTTAATTTTGATTGAAAGCTTGCTGGGTACGGTATTCTTGGATTCAGGCCCTTCCTTTGCACAACTTTGTATATTTCATTCCATTCCCTTATGGCCTCATGTGTTTCTGTTGAGAAATCAGTCACTAGTCTGATGGGGATTCCTTTGTAGGTAACTTTCTGTCTCTCTCTGGCCGCTTTTAAGATTCTTACTTTAACATTGATGTTTGCCATTTTAATTATAATGTGCTTTGGAGTTAGTGTTTTGGGGTTCATTTTGCTTAGGACTCTTTGAGCTTCTTTAATTTGTGTGCATTTTTTCTTCCCTATATCAGGGAAGTTTTCTGTCATTATTTCTTTAAACAGGTTTTCTATTCCTTGCTCAGTTTCTTTTCCTTTTGGAACCTTTATTATGCGGATGTTGTTTTGTTTCGTGTTATCCCGAAGTTCTCTTAGGCTCTCCTCCTGCTTTTTAATTTTTTTTTCTAGAAGCTGCTCTACTTGGGTATTTTTTTCCTAGCTTTACTTCTAGCTCACTGATGCAGTCCTCTGCTTCCTCTAGTCTACTGTTGATGCTTTTAATTGAGTTCTTTATAGCAGCAATGTTATTTTTCATTTTTCCTTGGTTCTTCTTCATTTTCTCTTGGTTCTTAAACATTGTTGAATTTGTCTTCCATTCTTTTCATCCACCTTATGACCATTTTTCTGAACTCTTTCTCTGAGAGGTTGCGTGCCTCCATTTTGTTTACTTCCTTTGCTGGTGATGCTTGCTTTTCTTTCATATGTGGGCTCTTTCTTTGTCTCCCCATGATCTCTGTTCTCTGGATATCTGGTTATGTAGTTCTCTCTCTCCTGCGTTGATTTAAAGGCACAAAATACAACACAACAAGGCACAAGGCACTGAACACAAATGTATTCATGATACTAATGACCCCTAATAAAGGTAACCACCAAAAAAAAAAAGAAAATTAGGGGATAAGAAAGAAAGAAGAAGAAGAAGAAAAGGAGTGCAAAAGTGATATGGACAAAAAAGTAAGAGAGAAAAGAAAGAAAATAAAAAAGAAGAGGTGAAAAACTACTTATATGGGGAGAAAACTCCCAACAGAACAGCCACTAATCCCAATAAATGCAATCAACAAATACCTAGAGATTAAAGCAAACTACAAACAACAGCTAATATCTGGCATGGAAAAACAGAAGCAAAAAAACAAAACAATAAAACAAAAAGAACAAGTGAAAAAAATGTCATAAACCAATATAAAAAAAACAATATAATCAGCAATCAAGCAAACAACAAAAGGACAGAGAGAAAAACAATTTGGATAGTGAAGAAAGAGAAAAGAGAGAACAGGGGATTGGAAATTAGATATATAAGTAGGATGAATTTTTAACAGGGTAAGAAGAAGGAATAGGAGTAGGATAAGAGAAACAGGACAACAGAAGGAGTGAGGAAGAGAGTATTGGCATAAAGGTAAAGTTGAGATAGAGTAAAATGATGCTAAAGGAAAGATGCAAATAAAATGTAGGACACTAATCCCAAAGTAAAATGAAGAGAAAAATAAAATGACCTTTTTAAAAAAGGTAAAATAGTAGTAGTAATAGTGCTTATTAAAAATAAAAATGTAATTAAAAAGGTAAAATCAAGTGGAGAAAAAAGAAAAAAAATAGTTTTTAAAGTAAAAGATGAAAAAAAATAAAAATGTGCAGTAGTGAAGGTCATTCACTTCCTCTACTGTTCTCTTTGGCACACCTGTTTCCTAGTCAGGACAGAATTGAAGTTGCATTCCACTGCTACTCAATGTCTTGATTTTCAAGCAGGCATTAATTCTGTTTCATATACTCCTTTGTTTGTGTTTACACAGAGTCAATTTGTGATTCACCCCTGGGTGGCAGTGTTTCTGGCTTGACCTCCCGGTCTATAAGGCCTCTTTATCTAGCATTTAGATTTTCCCAGTCCCACTTAATACTGTTTTAGGGGAATGGGCTGCCCTAGAGCTGGTTTTCTGATCATTATTCCTCACTCTGATCCCCAGGTTCCACAAAAACAACTTTCCCCTTCAGTCTCTTAGAGTGTCCTCAATTGAGTGATCCTATGTATCAGGCCTAGTATTCAAAAGCAAGGTTTTAAAGGGAAAAAAGAAAAAGAAAAAAAAAAGCCAGAGCAAGTGTGCAAACTTGACTTTTACTCTCCAGCACTGCACGTAACTCTATGATCATCTCTGTTCATGTCCTTTTTCCCTTGTCACTAAGCAGCTGGCACACTGGTAAATATTTCATGCTGCCTTTTTGCGCCCAGTCCAGCTATGGGTTGATTTTTAGCATTCCCTTCTGCCAGAAGCCCTGTGGATTCGTTTCCACATTCGTGAATCACAGCTGTTGATTTGTGGAGCAGAGACTTCCCCAAACCTCTAGATCCTGTTTCTCTCCAGCCTAGATCGCAGACTTCAGCTTTCCCTAGGCATAACCTGACCTTTCCTTGAGAAGGTGCAGAGCTCCTCTGAGTCAGCATATTCATAGTGCCTGAGATAAACAACGTAGAGAATAAGTTTGTTATTCCTGGGTTCACAGTTGGTCCCTGGGTGCTCTGTTTGTAAAGTCGCGGGATGTATAGTCTTCCGATGACAGCCACTCTCCTCTTCAAGATGGTGTAGTCTCTGTGGTAGAGCCCAATGGTTCAAAAGAGATTTCAGCAGCAGTGTAGGCTGCCTGGTCAGAGGTGCCCAGTCTGGCAGTCCCCAACAGTCCCTTGGAGTATAGCTGACCCTCACCCACAAATATACACTCCCTGGAAGTTCACACACTCTCCTCTCATTCTCTCACACACTAGCTTGCACTCTGCTTTCCCATTGGCAGCATCTTCCCAAATTGTGACAATTTACTATTGCAGTTGCATTCTTAATGTTCTCCCAGAATCCTTAATCCTGGAAAAAGCAGAGAAAAATATGGCCAGAGGTTTCATAAACTTTTTTCCAACATTATTGCAACAGCCATCAAAGATAATTAAAGATTTAGCCATGGCAGATGCGAGCTCCAGGTCATTTCTCTCCATCCTCTTTTGCTCTCCATTTTATTTTTTTTAAATTTAATAAATATTTATTGTTCAGATTATTACAATTGATCCTCTTTTTTCCCCCCATAGCTCCCCTCCACCCGGCTTCCACCCCACCCTCTGCCCTTACCTCCCCCCATGTCCTCATCCATAGGAGTACGATTTTTGTCCAGTCTCTCCCCGCACTCTCCTCACCCCTTTCCCCCTGAGAATTGTCAGTCCACTCCCTTTCTATGCCCCTCATTCTATTCTATTCACCAGTTTATTCTGTTCATCAGATTTTTTATTCACTTGATTTTTATATTCATGTATTGATAGACATGTATTTGTTGTTCATAATTCTTATCTTTACCTTTTTCTTATTTTTCCTCTTCTTAAAGAATACCTTCAGCATTTCATATAATACTGGTTTGGTGTTGATGAACTCCTTAAGCTTTTATTTATCTGTGAAGCTCTTTATCTAACCTTCAGGTCTGAATGATAGCTTTGCTGGGTAGATTAATCTTGGTTGTAGGTTCTTGCTATTCATCACTTTGAATATTTCTTGCCACTCCCTTCTGGCCTGCATAGCTTCTGTTGAGAAATCAGCTGACAGTCATATGGATGCTCCCTTGTAGGTAATTAACTGTTTTTCTCCTGCTGCTTTTAATATTCTCTCTTTGTCTTTTGCTCTTGGCATTTTAATGATGATGTGTCTTGGTGTGGTCCTCTTTGGATTCCTTTTGTTTGGGGTTCTTTGCTCTTCCTGGACTTGTAAGTCTATTTCTTTCACCAGGTGTGGGAAGTTTTCAGTGTGGTAAGTATTCCTTCAAATAGGTTTTCAGTATCTTGCTCTCTCTCTTCTTCTGGCACCCCCATAATTCTGATGTTGGTATGCTTAAAGTTTTCCCAGAGGCTATTTATACTATCTTCACATTTTTGGATTCTTTCTTCTTTTTGCTTTTTCAGTTGAGTATTTTCTGCTGCTTTGTATTTTCATATCTTTAACTTGATTCTTGTGTTCCTTTAATCTGCTGTTGGGTCTCTGTATAATATATTTTATTTCGGTCAGTGTATGTTTAATTTCTAGTTGGTCCTTTTTCATCTCTAGTTGGTCCTTTTTCATCTCCTCTTGGGTCTCGCTAAATTTATCCATCGTTTCTAGGAAATTCTTGAAAACCTTGTAACTGTGGTTTTGAACTCTATATCCTATCATTTGTTTTCCTCCATTTTTTTCGTTTGTAATTTTTTTCTTTGTCTCCCCATTTTGCTGCTTCCCTGAGTTGGTAGAGTAGCTTTGTGTGGTAGGTGTTCTACCTTGTTTCCCTGAAAATAAGACAGTGTCTTATATTAATTTTTGCTCCCAAAGATGCGCTAGGTCTTATTTTCAGGGAATGTCTTATTACATATTTATCGTTGAACTAAAAAAAAGGAAATTTATTACCTGTATACAATATGGTAGTAGTTGCCATCACTAACCAGCTCATTGATTGGCTGCAACATAGCCAGAGCTGTTCAGGCAGTGCGAGGTTCCCTTTAAATCAGGAGTCAGACACCTTACGGTAGCTTCGGGGGCCTTATATTCCAGGGAGGCCTTATGTTCTGAGGAGGCCTTATTATCAGGGAGATCTTATTTTTGGGGAGATGCTTTATATTACAATGAGAGGCAAAACTGTAAGTAGGTCTTATTTTCGGGGGATGTCTTACTTTTGGGGAAATAGGTTATATGGCCCAGTTACCTGAGGTGGACCCTCTTGGTGCACCCCTTTGTGGACTGTGTGTACAGCCTTGTAGTCAAGTCTTGATTGTTGTTGGTATCACTGGGGGGAATTGACCTCTAAGCCAATTGGTTGTGAGGATCAGCTGTGTCTACGCCAGGAGAACTACTGTGCTGGAGTCAGCCTTATGAGAAAAGACTTGCAAAATTGCTAAAGCCTCTGTGTTCGCCTTAGATGGGATAGAGTCTCAGGGCTGAGCAGACAGCCTAGGCTTCCTGTCAGCCCTGCCCTATGCATCCCCTGGGTCTCAGTTTCCCTCAGTAATTGCTGCAGCCCTCTCCATGCACACGTGTACACGCCTCTAGATTTCTGCCTTTCGTGTCTCCCCTGAGTTTCCGTGCGCTCTGGGAACCCATTTGAGTCTGTGTTCCCAGGGTCTCGCTTGAAACTGGAGTTCAGTGCAATTGGAAGTGAAGTTCAGCACAGTTGGGAGGTTTGGTCTTCCTTCCGCTAGAGAAAGACAGCGGCAAAATCAGCAATCAGTCCCCTCTGCACGCACTGGTGCACATGCCTCCTTACCTCTGCCTTTCGCAGCTCCCCTTATTTTCTCTAAGTTTCTGTGTACTCCTCCTTTTTTTCAACAGTCCAGTCTCCCCCCATCTGAGTCTCGCCCAGAACTGGGCCTCAGTGCAGTCGGGAGTTTCTATCTCCCACACGCTAGAGGAAGCCAGCCAGGCCCTCCGCCGCCCATCCTCTCCATGCCCGTGTCTCCGTACCTCAGCTCTTTGCAGCTCTTCTGCGTCTCCAGGAGCCCCTCTCCTTCCTTCTCGTTATAGAATTTCCACTTACCCAGCTCTCCTAGGGTTCTGGATGATGACCATTTTGTCTTTTATCTGTAGTTTTGAAATTGTTGTGTGAGGCAGCAGTTTAGGTGTTCAGCTATGCAGCCATCTTGTTTTTATTTTTCTGCTCTCCATTTTAGTTGACCTAACAAAAGCTTCTCACATCACACTTAGAAAGCACCTCAACATAAACCAGAATAAGAAATCCCATTTACTTCCCTACTCAGTTCAAAGCTATGTTTTATTTTTAAAGCAGTTGCATATTTTGTTATGCACCATAATAGATTGTGATGAAGTGAAAGTTGTAAAGAGCTAATAAATATATGGGCCTCTTACTGTGCAAAACCAAATAATTCCTAAAAGAGTTATAATCTTTTATAAATAATCTAATTTTCCTGTAAATGCAAAAAAAATTTTTGAATAAATTATTAAAGCCTATACTTATGACAAAGCACACAGAAGGTGGGGCAGAGTATCATTTTTAGACCTATGTTAGCTGGTTTCTGGATACTTTGTGGCAACATTTAATCCTACTCTAAAAGCCTATGCTTTTTCTATCCCCTAAACCACAAAACTTTCTGGTTATTTATTTTTATTGTTGAATTGTAAGAATTATTTTTCATTTTTTGGATATTAGGTCCATTGGTTATTTTTTCATTTGGTTGATAATGTTCTTTTCCTATTTTTAAAGTTTTGTATGAAAGCAAATTCATTATATTTACATGAAATGCACCTTTTTTATATTCCCATTCCTTCATGTGGTGTTTGTCTCTTTCTATGACTTATTTCACTTAGCATAATACTCTCTAGGCCCATCCATGTTATCTCAAATGATAAATGTCATTCTTTTTATATATCTAAATAATATTTAATTGCATATACATCCACATTTTCTTTATCCATTCATCTATTGATAAATATCTTGGCTATTTCTTGTAATACTGTAATAAATGTATCTTTTCGAATAGGTGTTTTTGTTTCTTTGGCTAAATGCCCAGAAGTGGAATTAATGGATCATACAGCAGCTCTATTTTTAATTTTTTGAGGAATCTTTATACTGTTTTCTACAGTAATTACACCAGTTTATAATCCCACATACAACAGTGAATGAGGGTTTCCTCTCCACATTGTGCTAACACTTATTTGTTGATTAATTGGTGATAGCCATTCTGACAGGTGTGAGATGGTTTTAATTTGCGTTTCCCTGATGATTAGTGATGCTGAGCATCTTTTCATTTGTTGGCCATCTGTGTGTTCTCTTGGGAGAAATGTCTATTGAGTACACTTTCCATTTTTTATTTGCATTGGATTTTTTTTTAGTAAGTTATATGAGTTCCTTATATATTTTGGATATTAACCCCTTACCTGATGTGTCATTGACAACTATCTTCTTCCATTCAGTAGGTTGTTTCTTCGTTTTGTTGATGGTTTCCTTCACTGTGCAAAAACATTTTAGTGTGATGAAGTCCCCTTTGTTTGTTTATTCTTTTGTTTTCTTTGTTTGATGAGACATATCAAAAAAAAAAGGTTGCTATGAGTGATGTCAGAGAGTTTGATTGCCTGTGTTTTCTTCTAGGAGTTTTAGCTTTTCAGGTCTTACATTTCAGTCCTTCATTTATTTTTTTATATGGTATAAGAAGGTCATCTAGTTTTTTTCTTTTTTTCTTTCTTTTTTTTTTTCATGTATTTATCTAGTTTTCCCAAAGTTGCTTAATGAAGAGATTGTCTTTATACCATTGAATATCCTTACCTCTGTTGTCATAGATTAATTGTCCATATAAGCAAGGATTTATTTCTAGGCTCTCTTTCCTAGTCCATTGATCTATATATCTTTCTTTATGCCAGTACCATGCTGTTCTGATTATTGTAGTGATATAGTATAGTTTGATATCAAGGAGCATTATGCCTCCCACTTGGTTCTTTATCAAAATTTCTTTGGCTATTCAGGGTCTGTTTTGGTGTCATATAAATTTTAGGATTAGTTATTCTAATTCTTAGAAGAATACCACTTGTATTTTAATAGGGATTATATTGAATCTGTATATTGCTTTAGATAGTAAAGACATTTTAACAATATTAATCCTTTCATTCCCCAAATGGGTATAGCCTTCCATTTATTTATGTCTTCTTAGTGAAGGTTTGGAAGTGGTAAACTTTTAGTCTTTATGTGTCCAAACATGTATTGATTTTGCCCTTAAACTTGATGATGGCTTAGCTAGGTAGTTATTTGCCCTCAACATTTTGAAGATAAAACTCCTGGATTCTGTTATTGTTCAGATGCCCCCATCTAATTGTC
>PVJN01013743.1:0-48150 GCA_004026805.1 Lasiurus borealis
AGGAGCTTCTGGGACAACTTCAAGCATACCAACATCAGAATTATGGGAGTGCCAGAGGAAGAGAGAGAGCAAGATACTGAAAACCTATTTGAAGAAATAATGACTGAAAACTTCCCCCACCTGGTGAAAGAAATGGACTTACAAGCCCAGGAAGCACACAGAACACCAAACAAAAAGAATCCAAAGAGGACCACACCAATACATCATAATTAAAATGCCAAGGGAAAAAGACAAAGAGAATCTTGAAAGCAGCAAGAGAAAAACAGTTCATTACCTACAAGGGAGCATCCATAGAATTGTCAGCTGATTTCTCAACAGAAACTATGCAGGCCAGATGGGAGTGGCAAGATATATTCAAAGGATGAATAGCAAGAACCTACAACCAAGATTAGTCTACCCATCAAAACTATCACTCAGAATTGAAGGTCAGATAAAGAGCTTCACAGATAAGTAAAAACTAAAGGAGTTCATCACCACCAAACCAGTATTATATGATATGCTGAAAGGTACTCTTTAAGAAGAGGAAGAAGAAAAAGGCAAAGATAAAAATTAGGAACAACAAACACATAACTATCAACAAGTAAATCTAAAAATCAAGTGAATAAAAAATCTGATGAACAGAATAAACTGGTAAATATAATAGAATCAAGGGCATAGAAAGGGAGTGGACTGAAAATTCTTAGGGGGAGAGGGGTGAGGAGGGTGCAGGGAGAGTCTGCACAAAAATCATACACCTATGGATGAGGACAGTTGGGGGAGATTGTAAGGGCAGTCGGTGGGGTGGGAGCTGGCAAGAGGAGAGCTATGGGGAGGGGAAAAGAGGAACAATTATAATAATCTGAATAATAAAGATTAAATTTTAAAAAATTCAAGAGTAATATACAAATTGACCGTACACCTGCTATACCACAAGTCACGCCCACCAGCCAATCAGGAGTGAGTATGCAAATTAACTTCAACCAAGATAGCTGTAGCCAGGGAGAGAGCGAAGGGAGGCTTGGGTTTCCCCGGCGATGGAGGAAGACAACCTTTTCACACACCCTGGCCAGCCCAGGCCTCCACTCAAAGCTACAAAGCTTCCATTATTATAGAACATAAATCTCAACAGAAATGGCTGCAGACATGGAGTGAGCAAAAGGCTTGGCTCTGCTCCAGGCTACAAAGTTTCAATTGTAGAAGATAAATAAATCCCATATACCAGGGCCTCCACTTGGGTCGCTGGGGTGTGTGGAAGGCCTGCAAACCACTACAGGCCCCTCACCCAGGCTGCCCCATGCCCCAAGGAAACCCCCACCCCTATCCGGGACACCCTTTAGGGAAAACCAGCTGCCCCCCCCCCCCCCCCCCCCCCCGTGGCCTCTATGCTATCTAATAAAAGAGTAATGTACAGATTGGCCATCATTCCAACACACAAGATGGTTGCCCCCATGTGGTCAAAGATCCTGCCCCATGTGGACACAAGATGGCCACCACAAGATGGTCTGCAAATGAGGACAGTTGTGGGCAATCAGTCCAGCAGGAGAGAGCATTTGGGAGGGACCAGGTCTGCAAGGGAGGGCAATTGGAGCAATCAAGCCTGCAGGGGAGGGCAGTTAGGGATGACCATGCCAGCAGAGAAGGGAAGTTGGAGGTGACTGGGCCTGCAGAGAAGGGCAGTTGGGGCAGACCCAGACCTAAAGGGGAGAGAAATTGGGGGGGACCAGGCCTGCAGGGGAGGGCATTTAGGGGCAAACAAGCTGGCAGGGGAACAGGCATCAATCAGAGGAGTGGTTAGGGCATAATCTGGCTGGCAGGCAGAAGCAGTTAGGGGCAATCAGAAAGGTAGGCAGGTAAGCAGTAGGGAGCCAGCAGTTCTGGATATGAGAAGGGATGTCTGACTGCCTGTTTAGGCCTTATCCTGGACAATTGGACATCCCTGGAGGGGTCCCATATTGGAGAGAGTACAGGCTGAGCTAAGGGACAACCCCCACCACTGCCATCCCCCATACCCTGTGCATAAATGTCATGCACCAGGCCCCTAGTAATTAATATTTATAGTGTTGACATTTGGTAGAAATTATGTTACTTAGTTTAATTATGTGAAGCTTGTAAGATTAGACAAACCTTAGTATGATTTCCAAATAAAAGAAAAGTTTTATTCTGGGGATTTAAACTAGCACCAAAAATAACTGCAAACTTTATAATGAATCTTTTTCAAAATAAAGTTATAATTTTCTATCCACACTTCGTAATCAAGGTAGATTTTGAATAATAATGAGTACTTTCTAAACTCTAAATATAGTTTCTAAACCATGGTTTAAAACTTACGAATTTGGGCTCTCTTTTGTCTCTAGTGACTTAACTAGTTCAATTTCTAAGCTATATACAAGTTATGTCTGAATCATTCTATGAGTTAACATGGAAAACAGTGCACTAATTTGATGAATATGGGACTTAATAAAAATAAATTTTTACTCTGAGGGGGGAAAAAAACGGTGAGGGGCAGGTGCTTCTAAAATGAAGAGTTTATTGAAATATCAAAAAATAGATGACAGACAATATACATCAAAACACTGTCATTTCTCTTCTAATAAATACAAATCTCTTCTCCTGGAAGCCAAAGGCAACTTAATTTATAGAGGAAAAATATGCAAACTGCTCCATTGATCTTTATGAAGGGAAAGATAATCAATTCTAATAGGCCACTTAGGAACAATGAATGTCTTTCATCCTACATTTAATGTAGAGGGGGAAATGAGGGAACAGAAGAAATAGCAATAAAGAAGGGGAAAAAAACATTGTTAAAACATCCTCCTTCGATTGGTTCCCTGCACAGAGGGCCCTCTAGAGCAGGGACCAAGACAGCCAGGATGCGACATATTTGCTTGTGGTTGGGATTAAGTGATCATAGCAAGAATATTCTATAGCAATTAGCTTATTTGATATTGATCTTAAGGTATTTATTTATATTTACCATGTATTTAGTATACTGCAATGATGAGCCGATTCTCTGGAGTAAAAGGTAAACTCTGATAGGAGAGAAGACTATTTCATTTGCATTTCTATTGAACCACATTTATTCTTATCAACCACCATAAATTAGGCTCTCTCCAGTGTTAAGACAACACAAAATATTTATATATAAGCAAGATAGGATGTTTCACTAGATTCCTTAATTCTTAAATAAATAAATAAATAAATAAATAAAAATAAAAAACACCTCAATTGAACAGAGAAAAGTGATTTTTACTTTATGTAGTGAGGAGTTCTCATACAATCATTTTGTTTACTTCCAAAGGGTTTAAAGTTATTGTACCACAAAATCAAGTCCAATACAGGCAAATAATATTTGGATGTAAAAGGTTATCTAATGAGTTAAAGGAATATGCCTAACAAAACTAAGTCCTGGAAAAACTACCCTGTCTACTACTCAATTCAACTCCTTGATGATTCTCCAATACCTGCATAGCTTTGACTTGTAAAAAAAAAAAAATGCTATTTGATGCTTTTGTGGGCTTTATGTAAAGCTATAAACTCATATTTGTTCAAATTTAGATAAAAGTTAAAATATAACTAGTAGTTCAAGCCACTTTAAGATTCAGAATGTTAAATACCTATTACATCGTAAGTCCTTGGAATAGCCAGCTTTCTGCTAATTTTTGGCATTAGCATTATAAAACCTTTGGGCTTTTAACTGAGCAAAATAGAGTTGAATGATAGCATAATACATACCTGAAGATACATTATCTAATTTCAGAAATGTACTTTTCAAGTTCTTGGTCTGAGATATTTTTTTAATAATTTAACTGGGATAATAATTATAAAATTTCTTGAGGGATATTGTGAATATATGGTGGCATAATCTAAATGTGATTAGTACATGTGGATAGGCTAAAATGCTTTGTGCTGTTAAATAAATGTGAGAGATTTTACAGCTGGAAGTGTGAACTTAAACTACAGGATTGTGAATGTGTCAAGGGGACTAGATATAGACTAAAACACGATGAGCGATTTTTTTCACAATGATGATCTAAAATTGGATCTTGCGATTTAAACAAAGAACATTCCCTTAAATCATGAGGAGAAAGAAAATATAAAGTCTAAATGTAAAAAAATAAAAATAAAAATAAATGTGATTAATTTAGATTACAAAACCAACGGCCTCAAAGATTTGCAGGCTGCTAAGTTTAAAGGAAACTTTTATGTCAATCCCTTTATACCTTTATGTTTCCAACCTCCAGTAAAACGCAGATATCTAAACCGATGACACAAACACAAACACTCTGTCAATTCGGTCTCTTCACTAAAAGTTAAATTAAATGCCTTTTTGCATAAAGTGGAAAAAACAACTTTGTCTCAAGTTCTTTGAGCTGCTGTAATTGGGCCGTTCAAAAAGAATAAGAGTCTCAAGAAAGTGTCAAGCTATTCCGCAACAGGAAGCCCTCATCTGCAAATAGTAGAACTATTGGCTTTAGTTAAAAAGATGATATCACTCCCAATGAGAATAGTCTGGGTGGTACAGCTTGCAACTCAGCTGTTTAGTGCAACAGAGTACAGATTCTATTGACGTAGATGGCCAAAACCATGATTGGCAAAAGCAATTTATTATCTAAAATAATGATATCAAGTATAACTAAAATAGTCCTGAATAAAAATAACAAGTCCTAGAATCAGCCATGGTGTGTGTGGCTCATTGAGTCTTGTTTCCCCAAAATTCAAATGATTAAAGTTGGTCCTTCACTTAACCCTAACCCTTTGTATTATGTGAATTTTTGTATTATGTGAATTTTTGTCTGTTTTAGTAAGACATGGGCCCCAAATAAACCCAACACTACAGATCATAACTGAGCAGTACATAACACACTGGCACTGTTTTACTGTCTTAACCTGGCACACACTTATTACTGCATTTCAGGTAACCTCATTACCTGAAATCAAGCTATTGAATTTTATTTAGGTCTGAAATAATATAGCACATTGATTGCCTTGACAAGGTGTATAGTTATCTCTCTATTTGTATAGTATGTATATTTACATAGCTGACAAGTCATTTGAGGACACTGTCAACATATCCTACCACCAGGCATGATATATATACAACATGCTCAACTTGAACTCTTATCTTTCTCCTTAACCTTTCTTCTACTACTGCATCATACTCATTACGTATGGTAAAAGATGACCTAGCATGATCATGTTTGTTCTCCTCTACTTTAGCTAGCGGAGTGTTAGTTCTTGACTCAGTCCTGCCATTCTCTTAAACACTTTAGTGAATCTTAATAACTTACAAGTAAAAATTCTAATTCCAGCCCTTGACAGTTTTCTCAGTGGTTAGAGTATCACCCTTGGACCAAAGGATCACAGATTCAATTTTGAGATAAGAGCACATACCTCCATTGCAGGCTGGATCCTCAGCCCTGGTCAGGGTGAAGCAGGAGGCAATCAATCAATGTGTCTCTCTCACAACTTTTTTTTTTCTTTTTCTCTCTCCCTCCTCCCTTTTCCTCCACTCTGTTAAAAAATCAATGGGACAAATATCCTCCAGTGAGGATTAAAAAAAAAAAAAAGGGATTTCAAATTCAATAATAGTATCTTCTAGGACCTCCATGCAATAAACCTTGTCTACCTCTCCAATTTCAGCTCACACCATGTTTTCACTCACTCATGTTGTTCACAATGAATTGTTTGTAGTTCTCCTCAAATGTCAAGATATTTCCACTTACTCTTTCTTTCCTCATGCTTCTCTATTCAGTTATACTTTTCCATTCTCTTCTGTTAATTAACATCACAAGACAGATAATCTGTCATCTCCTACAGAAAACAGAATTCTAATTCCAATTCCTTTTCCTCCCTTTCTGCAATTTTATGGCTGTACTTCCTGTTTAATTAACAAATTATCTTTGCCTGATTCTACATTCCTTGATTTTTCTATGGTTCTGTCATTTGATTCCTAACTAACAGACATTCAGTATTGATCTAAAGGAGAAATGCATACATAGATATCATTTCAGCGAGGCTTTGAAAAAATAGGCAAGATAGTGACTTATACAAATGGCAGGAAGGTTGTTTCAGGCAATTACATACCCTGACCAGAGGCATGAGGACGAAAGCAGGGAGCACATACAATGTAAAGCCAGTCACAATGAAAACAGTTAAAACAGCATGATGGAATGGCTACTACCAACCTGGCTTTGTCATCTCTAGGTACTTGAAATTGTCAGGAGGGCCTGTCCAATTCAGGAATCCCTCTTTACTTAAGCACTTTATATAGATAACAAATGGATTTTTTTTGAGAATGATTGAATTCAAACTTTATAAGAAATACTACACAAAGTCAATAAAAGTATAATTTCCTACATCATTTGGTAGGAAGAATAGAGTTCTATGTAGTCCCACTTTCCTCTTGATCAAGAACAGAAAGCCTTGTTAATGATTATTCACAATCTGCTGATGTTCTAAGAGAAGAGTCTCAGCTCTGGGCTTCAGTTCTCTTTCTCTCTTTCTTATTACCTACCTACCTTCCTCCCTTCTTTGTCTCCCCCCATTGTCCTCATGCTACACCATTCTGTGCTGAATGCTTTCATCCTTGCATTACAGAACTTCAGTCTCTACTTTAAGGGCACCTTAAGTACTTTTTTAAATCCAAGTGATTGTTAAGCTAGTTTAGTTCTTCTCTATGATGTGCTACCAAATGTCTGCCCTGCATTACTTGGTACTGTGAACTGACTTCTATTTGAGGGGACCTGGATTTTTCTGACTCTAATCTTAGGACATTGTGTTCTCTAGCCATCTGCTTCTGGGCTCTGCCTACACAGCAGAGATTGAAAAAAAAACAGAGCGTTTTATAACCTATTACTTTTGTAGAAAAGAGTAACTTCTAGATTGAGTATAAACTAACCAGAGAATCCCTACTGCCTAAGAACGTGGAGGTCATAACTTTTCAGGTGTAACACGTGATGCCCACCCCTAAATCCATCAACACAGTTATTCTTCCCTCAATAGAAAACTTTATACTGTACTCAATATCATGTAACTTAAGAGAAAACAATTTATGGCAGGAAAATAAAATTATGAAGCTACTACATTTGGAAAGTCAGATGAAACAAAAAAAATCATGGAAGATTTTACATGAAACACTGTATAAAGACTGAACAGAGAAACAGCTAAAGGTAATTTTGTAAAAATAATAAATCAAAACAAAAGTACTTATCACACTGAATGGTTTCTATAATGGTACCTCCTACTGTTAGAATAAAATAAATTGTGTTTTTACTTTTATATTGGGAATGTTACATGAGATGCAGGTATTGCCATTATGCATGTTAGAGTTTGGTTATAAACATATCATGTGCTCCAAAATTCTAAATAGATATACTTTTTAAAACTGAGTTGAAATTTCCCATTAAATGAGTTGAAATTTTCCATTAAAAGTCATGACCTTTTTCCATAACCAACAAAAAAAAAACTTTATTTTTCCAAGTTGTTTTAATACTAAAAATAAATTACTCCTGAGCAGACATGCATTTATACAAGAGTAGTCTCTTCAGCAGCTATTGCTAAAGGACAACCATACCAACTGAAAGCATAAAAATTGGCCTGTATTTACCTTTGGAAATTGAAAATGTTTAGTGGCATGTGTTATGTTTGATAACAATGTTACTTGAAAAACAAATTAATGATGTTCAATCAACATCAAAAAGGCTCATTGAAACCTGGCAGAAAAAAGTTATTTTGACATATTGAAAATGTGGTACATATTTTTTAAAAGATTTTTTTTAAGTTTAATTTTATTCAAGTTGGATTTCCTTCAGATAAATGTTATATCTATAATTTTAATATAGCATATTTAGCACTTAATCATAAGTTATTTATTGACATGTTTTGGCTATCATGGCACTTTATTTTTCTTCTGGTATTGTGGGATTCTTTATATAGTACAGGGTACCTCTATTTCAAAAATGAAGAAAAATGGCCATTAGGTCTTAAAACTGTAAAAATTAAATTTTATATTGAAATATATTAATCTAATATTTTAAATATTTCTTCATCTTAATCATATTGCATTAAATGTCTTGATTTTAAATAATGTTGATACTTTTTCGCAAATGTTTATATTACTACATAGATATGACTACTCCAGATTAATAGTTTTTTCCTTCCAATCTGGGAACCCTTGGGGGAAGTCCACCTGCCAGTTTCAGACATCCATCTCACAGTCTGGGACTGTTGGCTCCTAATTGCTCACCTCCCTGCCTGCCTGATTGCCCCTAACCACTTCTACCTGCTAGCCTGATTATCTCCAACTGCCCTCCTCTGCTGGCCCACTGGCTCCCAACTGCCCTCCCCTACCAGTCTTGTTGCCCTCAAATGTCCTACCTTGCCAGCCTGATCTCACCCTGAAAAGCCCTCCTCTGCGGGTCTAATGGCCCCCAACTGCCCTCCTCTGCTGGACTGGTTGCCCCCAACTGCCTTCTCCTGCTAGCGTGGTCACCCCCAACTGCTCTCCCCTGCTGACCGGTTGTCTCCAATAGCTCTCCCCTTCTGGCCATCTTGCGGTGACCATCTTGTGGTGACCCATCTTGTGGCAACCATCTTGTGGTGGCCATATTGTGATGATGTCACAGCGGCCATCTTGTGATGACATTGTGCAGTGCCACCTAGGCTTTAATTATATAGGATATATATAATTATTTTTGTTACCTCAACATTTTAGTGTTCTAGATATAAAAATATCATGAGAGGTTGAATACATATGCAAGAATGACTCCCATGGATATTTTCCTTTGAAATGTAGTGTATGAAAATATAATGCCAATTTGAAATTTTAGTCATGAAATATTTAAAGCTCATCAATAGGTCATTTGTTCTCACTGATGACTTAGAAAGCATAAAAGGCTATCAAGTGTACCAAAATCTTAATATGTATGGATCTTTCTGAATCTGTAGTAGATACTATAATATGGAACCCAAATCTTCCCTTTAAAGCTAAAGCACTCATCCCCAGGTGAAATAATTTCTGCCTTCTGTTGATCACAATGACCTCCTCATTAGGAATAGCTCTCCATGAAAGAGATGCCTCATTCAAGGTTACATACTCTTCCCAGGAACAGCCAATCCTATATAATAAAAGAGCAATATGCAAGTTGACCTTACCTCTGCTACACCTCCAGCCACACCCACCAGCCAATCAGAGCAGGCCAATCAGAGCAGGCATGCAAATTAACCCCATAAAGATGGCAGGAGGGAGATTTGGGTTGCCTCAAGTGATGGAGAAAGCCAAGCTATTCACAAACCCTAGCCGGCCCAGGCCTCCACTTAAGGCAATAAAATTTAAATAGCTGCCACTACTGAACAAAGCTTGAGTTGCCCCTGGCAATGCAGGAAGCCAAGCTTTCCAAAAATCCTAGTGGGCCCAGGCCTCAGCTTAAGGCAACAAAGTTTTAATAGCTGTGCAAGCTGAAAGCTTGGCTCTACTCAGTTTCAATTGTAGAGGATAAATAAATCCCAGATACCAGGGCCTCCACTTGGGTCACTGAGGGGGTGAGAGAGAGAGGGTGGCCAGGCTGCAAACCACCATAGTTCCCTTACCCAGGCCACCCCATGCCCCAAGGGAACACCCATCCTATCCAGGACACCCTTCAGGGCAAATCACCTGGCCCCCACTTTGCACCAGGCCTCTATCCTATCTAATAAGAGTAATATGCAAATTGACCATCATTCCAACATACAAGATGACTCCCCCAATGTGGTCAAAAGACCCTGCCCTCATGTGGACACAAGATGGCCACCACAAGATGGCCAGCAGGGGAGAGTAGTTGGGAGGGACCAGACCTACAAGGGAGACAATTGTGGGCAATCAGGCCAGCAGGGGAGGGCAGCTGGGAAGGACCAGGCCTGCAAGGGAGGGCAGTTGGGGGGGTATCAAGCCTGCAGGGAAGGACAGTTGTAGGGGATCCAAGCCTGCAGGAGAGGGCACTTAGGGGTGACCAGGCTGACAGAACAGAGCCGTTAGGGGTAAACAAGCTGGCAGGGGAGCAGTTAGGCATCAATCAGGCTGGCAGGGGAGTGGTTAGAGGGTAATCAGGCTGTCATACAGAAGCAGTTAAGGGGCAATCAGGAAGACAGGCCGGTGAGCAGTTGGAAGCCAGCAGTCCTAGATTGTGAGAGGGATATCCAATTGCCTGTTTAGACTCAATCCAGGTAGGATTGAGCCTAAACAGGCAGTCGGACATTCCTCAAGTGGTCCCAGATTGGAGAGGGAGCAAGCTGGGCTGAAGAGCACCCCCTCTCCATGCACGAATTTCATACACCCGGCCTCTAGTATCCAATAATACTGTTGATGTTGGGGTATAGAGATCCATCCTCCTTGCCACAGCTGTAAATATACATCTGAAGGACTTGAGTTTCAGAGTGCCCCTGGAGACACTGATGAAGCCTCTGCTGATAATGCATCACTATTCAATTTCTCCTTTCCCCATATCCTCATCCCTCACTCTCTTATTGCTACTCTCCAGTTTACCAACTGCATGCAAATGTCCATTCTGGAGCCTATTTCCAGGGGGAAATGACCTATGATAATTAGTGCTGGGAAACAGAGGCTAGCATGAGATTTTGAAAACATTGTATCCACTGTCCAAATAACATCCCCATCACTGGTGTTAGATGAAGCATAAACAGACTCTGGCACGTGGTTTTCCCTGCTGGTGAGCTGGGATAGAATATCAGTAGGAGGGAATGTGCTAGTGAATATACTATCTGACACTTTTGGGAGCTTCAGGGTAGTAGCAATCATAATGACCATGGAACCAAATGGCCCTTACCAGATGTCATGGATACATCAGAGAAAAAAATATAAAAAGGTAGACTTTTCAAGACAGTATGAAAGCCAGAAGACCTCCCAGGTAAAATATAAAAACAATTGTATCTCCTGCATCCTACAGATAGTACATGATTCATATCACACCCAGAATTTAAGAGTAGAAAAAACTCCTAGCAAGATTGACTTTTCAACTCCAACAAGTCTACTATGCCAAGGTCAGGTCTACTATTTGGAAGGTGTGAGAATATAAAATTAAATTTGGAAAACCTGTGTATACAAACTAAAATATATCAAATCCCCACGTGCCCCCCAAGACTTTTCTGGTCCTGTTAACGTGGCTCACTGCTCTTTTTCCATGGCTGATGCTCCTTCTTCTTGCTAGCACATAAAGCTTGAGTTCATTGAAATGGAGACAATTTTACTGGTTCAATATTTAAACTCCTAGCAAGGACCTAGAAGACAAGTGCAAACATTCTACTAGGATGGCTCTTAGAATCATAGGAAAAGCCATGGCTCATAATTAAGTGAAGTAAAAGTGAAAAATGTCATGGAAGATATTAGGAGAAAATTCGAAAGACTCGGAGAAGTAAACATGCTAGCAGAGGTAAGCTATGTAAAATAAGAAAAGTCCAAAAACTCACCAGATAACTATGTTCCATAGAAAAACCTGGAAGACCTTCTGTTTAGCAAAGTGATGAGAAATTTGTCTGTGAGAAAGGCACCAACATTATTAAGAAGCTCAGTGGTGGCTGTCCTTTGTAGGGCAAGGATAACAGTAGGAGATGCTGTTACAGAAATAGGTTTCTGATAGCAAAGGGGATGATGTAATCCCAAAATAGTAAAGGCCATATGGTGTCACTTAACCAGAGACCAAAGTTGGAGCAATTATCCTAATGAGAAGCAAGGCTGGACTGGTAGCAAGGGTGGCCTGACACACAGAGCCTTGGAAAAGGCTAATAGAACAGTGTCCATAGGGACATAAATGGGGTGTTATTCAGTCAATACAAACAAATCAAGGTTGGATAATCAGGAAGCTAAGGGTGGCTACGTTCTAAAACTCATAATCCTTTGCAAAGTATCCAAACCTGAGCCAGTTTTTAGATCCAGAACCCCGTGTTTAAATGATAGGCCAGGTCCCTGGAGAAAGGACTGTCTTACTGCAGAAAGGGTATGTAGTAAAATGTCCTCTAGCACTTTACCCAAGGGATCTATGACCATTTACTAAACTCCACATTGAGGAAAATGAATGGGCAGATTTTTTTGTGACCCATGGATACAATAATTTTTTGAGTTGAGAAAATTGAAGTACCTACATGTCCATTCCTCACCTCCCCCTTTGTCAGAAGTTGGGATTGTGGAGGGCAAGCAGTAATCTGTGTCCTTTCTAAATCTGACCTCCGCAGGCCCACTGGGTCCACAAATCTATTATACAGTAATTTCCCTGGTACCTCAATACATAATAAGAATGGATACGTAGTACAGTTGTCAAAATTCTCACATTGGTCCTATGGTTTATGAGGCAGCAGCTATTAGAGTTGGAAAAAAATACATGGAAGTCTCTAAAACTAACCCTACTCCCAGTCAAGATATTCAATTACCTAACTGTATCATATAATGTATACAATATGATAAATACTTAATAGGTAAAGGGTTAATGGTCCCCATTATAACCCCATTTACTTTTTTTCCATTCTAGCTCTCTCACAAACCAAACAGATCCTGAAGAATAACAATGAACTACTGCAAACTCAACCAAGTAGTTCCCCAGTTTCACCTTCTGTGGCTGATGTGCTATTTTTGTTAGGGAAAAAATCAATAGCCCTGAGGTACACTACCATTAATTTGAACCCATTTATTCCCATACCTATTAAGAAGCAGTTGACATTCGCATGGGAATGACTACAGTATACATTTCAAGCTTTCCTCCAGGGCTAAGTTTACCTTGCTGCACTTTGTTATAAAGTTATCTGAAATACAATACAACATTTATATCATCTTCAGAATATTATAGTAGTCCATACATTTAACATACATAGTCTATATATGTGAGGTTTGTATATATCCTGTGGTCTGGGGCATGCCAGGACACATCCTTTGTAAAGGACAAAATATGGTATCACATCTCCCACCACTAAGGAAGCAGCAACATCTGGCTGGACTCTTCAGAATCTAGAAGCAATATAATCCAAGATTTCAGAATACTGCTCCAAATCCATTATTTTCTCCAAATATAGAATGCATTTCCTGATTGCACAAAAGGCTCCCAATTTTGAGTGGGACTAAGAAAAGAATACAGTTCTACAGCAGGTCCAGATTTCAATACAAACATCCCTGCCTCTTGAGCCATATGATCCAACAGACTCTATAGTTTTAAAGATATATATACTATATAGTGGGGAAAGATGCAATGTGTAGAATTGTCCAATAGGAAAATTGCAACATACACTCCTAGGGTTCATGATCAAGGCCATGCCATCTGCAGCAGAGAGCTAAATGTTTTTGAAAACAAACTGTATTGTCCTTCTGGGTCTTGGCAGAGATATGCCAAATGTCTGAGCAGCTAGAATACCACATTGTGAGTTGCATTCTGTCCTAATGTACTGAACCCAACAACAATCCCTTGTAAGATGCAAATGGAATATGTGGGATCGGGCAGAACAGATACAGATGGCACAGACAGGTAAAACAGATTTTGGTCTCAAGTTCTATCTCTTAACCCCTGACAATGACTATATATGAGGGGAGGATTCCTTAAGTCTAGATCATGGAAGAAAAAGAGGCAACCTGGAATCATAAATATACCAGCTCAGTGTGTGAACAGAATAATTAACAGCTAATGCAGGTTATCTTCCTCTAGGGATGGCCATGGATGTCAACTATAATAGAAATCCTTATAGTGGTCAGAACTTCTGGCAGTGTAGGCCATCTACTCAGTGTAGGAAAATGGCCTGAAATATGAAAATGTATCATCTAATAAGTGGTGGTGAATGACTTGGCTACTAGGTCATGAGCATGGAAAGAGAAATTGGAAGACTAGGAGGTCTTGAGAAAATGTATATAAATAAAACTATGGGAATTTCTTCGTATTGTATGTCAATACCCATTCAAGAACATCTACCACAGAAATGCCACTAATATCATAGATGGAATGACAGCCAGCCTCTGTCATTGGCCATCAGAGTGCTCTAGAGTCCTGAACAGAATAGCTATGACGGGATGGATAGAAGCTACACAGGTGCCCAATAGCATGCACTTCCATTCACTAAAGTTGATGTAATTATTACCAGTATTAAATGTCTACATTTTCAGCTACAGAGACCAAATCTTAGGCACCAAATTCCAGTGGGACACTAGTAAGTATATAATAACTGATTATCAAAAGTTCTTATTTCTGAGATATTAATATTACCAGCATGGTAAATTACAAGTTACCAACCAGATATTATTAAATGCAGAAGTGTGAAGAGATGTGCACCATCACCAGTTGAGAGACAATTCAAGCCAGCTATAGCACACCATTGCCAATATGGCACCATCCTTTCAAGAGACAAACCAGAAACTTGGTGGCCAGTTGATTATATTGAACACTTTTTGTCCTTGACTAGAGAGTGAATCATCTTGATTGAGATTGATTTACACATCCCATTAATAGTTGTTTCTCTTACCCCTAGGACTCAAAGAGCACTGAATGCTAATATCTGAAGGATAACAGAATGACATGGGATCCCATATAACATCATACTTAATATAAGAGAGCTTCTTGTATTAAGGAAATGTGGTTGTGGGAACATGGTCATGGGATATAGTATTCTATCGCATACCATACCATTCCTACAGAATCTGCTAGCCTGAGAGAACAATGAAATGGACAAATACCTGCTTAGAAATTATAACCTTGACAGTATGAGGCATTATCCTCTAAGAATCAGAATATAGCCCAAACCAATGACAGCTGCTTTTTTAATAGTTTGATTATATGGAACCAAGATGGTGGACAAGAAGAGACCAAGGTTATAAAGAGTCCTGGTTTCCTGTTTGGGAAATTAGTGCTTCCAGCTCCTGAAATCCTAGTTTCTACAGTTCTGGATGCCTCTTTCTCACAGAAAGTAAACACTTGTAAAAGGGAACTCAGCAAGAGCCCCCATTAAATTGCAAATTCTCATTCTTAGCTGCAGGGACTATTGACAGCTGAGAGCTCATAGCTGAAGTGCCTTCTTAAGAAGGTCACTGCCTTACCCAAGATCATGCCCTTGTCTCAGAGAAAGCTTGCATCTAATGCTCTGACCAGCTTACCTCAATTTGGCACACCTATGAAGGCCTATCCCAGATCCAGAGTCCCACTTGTGCCAAATGAACCCTCTGCTGCTACTGGATAGAGCTTAACTTCTCTCCCTGCCCAGGCCCTTGCCCCTTACTCCCTCACAGGTGCTGCTCTTAAGAGTACTTCTTACCAACCACTCACTGGAGATTCTCCATTTTAGCATCTACTTCCAGAGAAACCCAAACTGTGATAAATGCTATTGATCCTTTAAGCTCTTCTTCAGAAATCTGTTCCAAATTTTCTATCCTTTATTTTTAAGCTACTTCATACTAAAACTTCAAAGATTTTACTTTTTTCATCCTTGCTAACTTACTTTAAAAAAAAAATACTGGAAGCAATGTTCATGCAATCTGGCATTCAATTTTCAGTACATATATATATTGACCATTTTATCAGCAGCAGATATACAGCTTTAAATTAAATTACCCCATTCTCTGTAACCTCACATAGAACAGTCTGACTTCTCTGTAGATCTAAGTGTTAGAAAGGGAAAACGACCATAAAACCACTGCTCAATTTGAAACAAAACCATATACCTTTTAGCCAATTCCCACATGCAATTATAGACCAATGAATGGCATCACTATAAATAGCAATGTTCTTTTTCCTCTAAAATTGCTCCTAAGATTAATGTACAGGTTTTCTTAAAATTTTAAGAAATGTATAGGTAGGAGGTGAGGCCTTCCTCCCTTTCTGATTGTGAAAAAAGGCTTTGTGAATTATAAAAAGTATTTTACTTTTTAACACATGATTAAATCTAAGTACTTTCAGAACTTTTTAAAAAATCTATTCACTTTTCCAATCCATTCAGAATAGAAATACAGCTGAAATAAATAGGGTGTTAAAAGAAAACTTCTAACTAGGTCATTACATAGGTGAGACAAACAGTACTGCCAGGTAAAATTTATCTTGTTAAATTGGGCTTCCATTTCCCAAACCTTCTACTTTTCTTAAAGTTGTCTAGCACCATGAAAACTCACAGATCTCTGTACTGGTTTTGTTTTCCCTTCTATTTTTTGAAAGCGTTCCTTCCAGAGGAAAGGTGCAATCAATGTTCTGGTTGGCTCCTAAACCAGGTATTTCAACATAATTGAAAAAAATAGAAATGGTTAAAAAGAAAAATTTGTCTCTATATCTATTGAAGTTTATGGATTAACAAAATACAGGCACAGAAGCTGAAGTGTTTCCTGACACATCAATATATGATATATAAGCAAGATAAATTATAGAAAGGTATTCATTTCACTATAAATGGCACATTACAATATCAATATCTTGAATTGCTCTCTATCCCCGTAACTCACCTTCCTTCCCCTCTCATCCTTAATGTAAATCCACTCTACTGATCAGCAAGTCTAAAGTCAATTTAATTACAGGATTGATCTCCCATTTTTTTTAGCCAAGTTCCATATATTATTCCCAACATACATGTAGTTGCTATGCCATTTTTAAAAGGCATAAAGATAACTTTAGTGTTGTTTTTAATAATATATATTTAATCATAATTTGCCTTAAGATAGAATCAACATCCAACACATGCAAGATGAAAGAGAAAACATAATCTTTAAATTTTTAGAAAAGCAAGTTTATAATTTATAACATGATGGCCAACAAAATACACGATTTAGTATATATTTAGGGAAATTACCTTTAGGAAAATATGAATCCTTTATTACCTTTTTTACTTTTGGTCTATCTTCCTCTCTCTTTCTGCCTATAAATATAATATTTCTTCTAGGATCTCAAACATAGCATTTATATAGTTCTCATAGAAAGTTTTCCATAGAAAATCAATGAGTAATTGAATTTAAAACTGATTGAATTTAAATAAATTATAGTAATAAATCTATATCAGCTGAAATGCTAATCTTTTTCCCCAATAAGATCAAATAAGCATACCAACTGCTTATTTGATCTTGACACTGATTCTATTGACAATTAAAGCATTTAAGAGACTCCCAGAGTAATATGTAAAGAAATCAATCTCATGTATTGTGGAATTGTGCGCCTGAAACCTGTATAATTTTGTTAACCAGTGTCACCTCAATAAATTCAATAAAAAGGAAAAAAAAATCAATCTCATCAAATTACTAGAATTCTTTAGAAAACTGTAGGATCTTTCAATAAGATAAGGTGAATTTGAAGAAAAGTTTTAGACTTTTCATCTTATTACAAATAAAAATTAAATAATCTCACATTTGACAAATAGTGTGCAATTCTCATATTTTTGGGGGGGAAATGAAACTGGTACTACAAGATTATAATTCAGAATACATACATAGTTCCTAATATTAAGCCTGGTCATCTCACAAAATACACTCAGAAGCCACTCTCCAATAGTCGCTGGAATCTAGAGTGGATTAAGAAGAGCCAGTAAAGCGATAAATGAACAGGCCCCTAAGCTTTTAAAAGTGGAAGCTACAAGTTACACCAAACTGAGCACTATAATAGCTTTCTTATAGTGCGTGACAGTGGAAAGTGTCTTTTACTCAAAAATCACTATGGTTGACTAGGAATTTAAAATCCTGTTATGGTTTCATCAGATTAGGGAATTCTACTAGACTTCACTCACTTTGTAAGTGAGCAAGTCATCGCTTCTCTGCTCGCTCTGATTACTTGCTTTCTAATTTGGCGATAGTCTCATCTTCCCTTGCATTTCAACAGATGGCATGAGGTTTAAATAAAGAATTTAGGAAAAGAAATATTGATAAATAATTATAAAATGTTATAATTCTCTACAGTGAATTTGATCTTAACACATCATCAAAGTATTTTTAGCTAATCATAACACAAGATTTATTATTTCAGTCACATTCTTAATTATACCTGATGAAAACTCTCAATAATTTGAGAGACTCTTAACAAAAGACTTGGTCCTCAGCCTTACACAGTTATCTCCTTCCTCAGCAACTTATCAGAAAGACACTTGGAAGCTACAGAAGGCCCTCAAACAACACAGGGGTCATGGGTACTGACCCCAGCATAGTAGAAATCCACATGTAAATTTGACTCTCTAAAATCTTAACTACTAATAACCTACTTTTGACTAGAAGTGTTACCAATAACATAGACAGTCCATTAGTACATATTTTGTACGCTACATGTATTATAGTCTTACAATAAAGTAAGCTAGACAAAACATGTTATTAAGAACATCATAAGGAAAATACATTTATAGTACTTTTTTTAAAAGTTCTGCATATAAATGGATCTGCACAGTTCAAACCTCTGTTGTTTAAGGGTCAACTGTACTTGTAACTAAAAGATTCATTTATCTACTAAACACTCATTTCATATCTGTCATTCATCAAGCCCTTTCCAGATGTTGGAAATATAAAGATGACTGTGCTACATTTCCTACATGCAACAAACTCCAACCACAAGCCTAGAGTTTCCTTAAGGTTATGATACTATAAGACTCTTATGATTAATCATCACCAAACTCTCACTCAGGGCCACTCACTCAAGGAAACATCAGCCTTAATAATAAACCTAGGGTTATATTTTATGAGGCAGCTACTGGCTTTTTGTGAAAACAGTTTGTCCCCAAAGCACAATTCTAACCCTTGACCTTTACTTTTTCCCAAATTATTTTAGCTTCTGCACACCAGAATTCACTATAGCCCTATTCCATAATAAAGTGTTTAAGAGTTTATACTCCACAGGTATACTAACTGTATTCAAATCTTATTTCTCTCATTTACTAGCTATGTACACATGAGCAAGTATGGAAGAATTTTATACCTCATTGTTCTCATCTGTAAGAGTGTTTATAATAGTACCCAGGGTTGTGGGGAGACAAATGAATGTAAAGCACATAGCATGGTGCTTGGCACATAATAAGGACTTAATGACAAATGATAAATACCCTCATCATCTTTATCATCACTATCACTATATGCCAGGGATAAACTTAGAGGTGGTTGGTAGCAAACGGCTTAATATTAAAGTATCTATTCCCAAATGCCAAATCACCCAATCAGTTTGAATATTCCCTCAGAATCACCTTTGTATTAAAATAGGTCAGGGTTGGCTAAATTGATATAAAATGGACCTTTATAATAAATTGATTGACCGAGAGCTCACAAAATTTGATCACGGAGCAAAAAGAGATGCAGTTGCTAGATCTCTCCTCTATCTGAATGCTACTTGTACTCACCCAAAGGTAAGTGCCTGTCCTTGCATATAAATTAGAGTCAAAATACTCTCATAAATCTGGTCCCCCTCCAGTGTTCCTCCCCAGTAAATGGTCACTCTAATCCCTACAGTTACATAAGCCAGAAACCTTGCAGTCATCTTTGATTTATCCCTCTTAGAACTTCACTTCATGCATCTATCTATCATGGAACCCATGAGACTTTATTATCAAAATAACTCTGGATCCCATCTTTACTTCTCCATTCCCATTCCCAGCCACCATGGTCCCTTACTTGAACTACAATAAATTATGTCATGACCACTCTTGCCTTTCATTAATCAATTCTCCTCACAGCCACCAGAATAATCTATTGAAAACACAAATGTGAACGCCTCTCCTCTGTCTTCATAAAAATAATAAGACTTTCATGGCCTCAAATAAAATCCATTACAAGAATTTTAAGACCCTTCAGGATCTGTCAACAAGCACAACTCAGGCCAGTAAATCTTCCCCATGCTTCTCTTAGAATGAACATTTAAAAAATCTCTTGGCAACTCAGCTTCCTTCACTTCCATAGTTACTATTCCCTCTGTATGGAAAACTTCCTAACACCCATAGGTTTTTTTTTGTGTGTGTGTATTTTTGTTTTGTTTTGTTTTTGTTTGTTTTTTATTGATTTCAGAGAGGAAGGGAGAAGGAGTGAGAGATAGAAACATCAATAATGAGAAAGAACCATTGATCTGCTGCTTCTACTGGGGATAGAGCCCACAACCAGCGCTTAACTGGAATTGAACCTAGGACCCTTCAGTCCACAGACCAACACACGATCTACTGGGCCAAACCAGGTAGGGTCCTATTCTACATTCTTTCAACTGCCCCAATTCCCTCTGTCTAGAAAGCTCATTGCCCTATTCTTTCAACCTACTAATGCCTATTCATCCATCAACTGTCCACACCAGATCCTTTCTCAAAGAAACCAGACTAGATGAAATTAGCAATAATATAAGTATATTATATTATATTTACTATATATTTATCATATTATATATTATATTTATTTTATTATATTTATTTTATTATGTTATATTTATTATATTATATTATAATTAATTATACAACTTATTGATTAACATGTTTCCTCAAGTTCAATGTAAATTACAGAAGAGGGAGATGGGCCTTGTATCTTTCACTCAGTTGATTTCCATAGAAACACAATATATTTTTTGATGCACAAATACATAGCCTATAAGTTTATTTATTATGGCTCTGCAAAGCTACCAACAGCCGATTAATGTTTTAGAGATCTTGGATTTACTGACATCTAAAATCTTGGTTCTTAATTCCACATTTTATTTTAGAATAAGACAGAACTACTTCCACTTACTAATGTCTCACCGTTTCTTTATTAACAGCAAATTCAGGTCTCAGTTCTGGAAGTTTGCCCAGCTCTTCACAGCAGAAAGGTAATTAGTACTTTATTCACATTTTAAAGAACAGAACATCATAGCACAAAAAAAGTCATAAAAAGTTACCACCATCTGTGGGAGTTTTCCTTCTGCCTGAAGTGGAAGGGGCAAATAACCACCAGTCCCAAGGCCTTCAACAAACGTAGAGTATGGGAAATTTAAAACTATCCTCAGTGTTCTAGGAAAATATGTATTTAACTATGAAGAGAAATTTAGCAAGTATTTTTACCTTTAAATGAGAGTATATCCAAACCCTGTCTTACCGTGTTCTCCTTGCACTTTTCTTTGCATTTGCCTGTGGCAAAGCATCTGGCAGGGTGGTTCTTCTGCAAGAAACTTACCTGCATACTCCTCCAATTATAAATGATTACTTAGACTCAAAATATGTTTCTTCTTTTTTCTGGGAAGATACTTCTCTTGTGTTTTACACTTACATTTTTGGACATTCCTTTTCAGCTTTCTTGAAGGGTGCTCCTTTTTCCAAGAGCAACTTAAATATTTATGACCTCTTAGATCCTGACTTGGCAATCTGGTAAATTTCGCTTGTTTATCAAATGTTTGCTCTCTCCTCCCCTAGGGAGAATATTATATTTCTCCATCCCTTAGAAGTCAGAATCTGTGACTTGCTTGACATGGAAATGTGAGTAATTTCATGTATTACAGACAGAAGCTGTAAGTGTCCATCAGGCATAAGTGCTGTTCTGTATAGAAGCTGTTCGGGAAGGCTGTGTCCCAGAACTAAGAAGAGTCAAAGCCCACCCACATGGGACATATAGCAAAAGAGAGAAGTAAACCTTTGTGGTTGTAAATCATTGTGGTTTGAGTATGTTGTTACTATAGCATAACTATATCTACCCTGACTGATGGAGTGATCTATTTTCTCTATCCCTGATCTATAATTATAGCTTCAGCTGCATATATATAATTTTCCCCAAAAAGAATCTTCATCTTTCCCAGGAAAAATCACCTAATAACTCTATGCATTTTCTACGTAATTCATGAACAATTTATCTGAGTACTGTTCATGCAAGTGATAATCATAACCAAAACTTAATTCAGCCATCTTCTTTTCAAAAATGTTATCTGTCTTCCCTTATTCCAATATCACTTTCCTGTGAGAATAGAACTCACCTGCTATCTTTCTCAACCTCTCTCCATATCCAAATTAATTTTCAAGTTTTGTTAATTCTGCAACCCAAGTAGCTATTGAATCTATTCCATTCTCTTTATCTCACTGAGAAAGTTCTGGTTTAAATCTTCATCATCAACTTCCTAGGATTTTAGACTAATCCCCCAATTTGTCTCCACCTTTATTCTTACAGGATTTCAAATTATTCTCCAAATTTCACCAGCGTGGTCTTCCTAAAAGTCAAATGCACCTTTATCACTTAACTGTTTAGAATCTACCACTGAAACCCCAAATATTCTGTATAAAGTCCAAACCCTTAGCACAGCATTTGAAATTCCTCATAATTCCCCTCTAACCCACCTAGTTAGTTTTACCCATAGAGATACCTCACTTTCCTCTTCTAATCTACCAAACGTTTCCTAAAAGCATCATATGCTCTAAAACCTGTTCCTTTGCATGCTTTTGTTTATCAATGTTGCTTTCTCCCAACAAGGGGCTAGCTAACGCTCCTTATGCCTATGAGCCAGTCACAACTCTGGTGATCAGCAAAAGCAGTGGCAGACAAATGAGCCCTCCTGGATTCTACCAATTCATGTATACTGTATAAGAAAAAGGTTGGTCAGCGGGACACAAATAGAACCAAAGCCTAATGGGTCATGAAAACAAATGAAATACAGAACCTTTAAAAGTAAGGGATGAATCTAGAGTGTTAAAAAAAAATCCAGTTGTATAAGAATGAAAAATTTTCTGTTGGATTTATCTATTACATGAGATGGTAGTTTGCAGTAGGTTAAGTCATTGGAAGGTGAGGCTTGGCAACATTAAACATTAAGAATCTCTCTTAACTAGTATGGATCAGTCAGGATCTAGAAGCCTCATGAAAGAGCTAGAAGAGACATACTAGGATATCTTCTCTGATAGGATATTAGAGTCTGGAAAGAGGTCTTAGAAGTCAAAGGCAATTCTGTTTAAGGGAGTCAGAGTGTGAGATAGTAAAATGGTGAATCCAAATAGAGTCTTTGAGAGATGGATACTGTTTTGCCAGGGCGAGGAAGAACATACAGGAGAGAAGTACATGCTTAGTCATGTTGAGTTTTAAGGGGGTTGCGTTTAAAGTAGAACTGGTATATAGATTTGAAAATATTGGTGTGATAGTAGATGAAAGGTCACAGTTGACATTTTGTAAATCATATCCATTTTTTTCCTAAGAAATCAAGACTAAAAACTATCAAAATGTTCTCAATGGGATGAAGTACAGAGTTGCATTTATCATGTTTCAATCTATGTTTCAAAACAGTACTTTTGATGTGATTTCACTAAGCATTACTGACAAAATCATTTGACAAAATAAAATGATTTTTTTCTATCTTTGCAAAAAGCAGTACCAGTTTTTAGATGATGTGAAAAGTTGAACGAAGTATAAACCATACAAATAAATATATAAACAAAGAACCATAGTAAATTCCTGAGACAGCAACAGAAAGGAAAGAAAAGATGGGTTATAATTTTTAAACTATCTGTTGAAAAACAGTTTTATTTGGGAGTATAGAATGATCTTTCCTTACTGGGGTAATTTAATTCCTTTGAAATTAATTTTTTCTTTGCTAAGCTAATATTGCAATCTTAGTCCTCATCCACAAATTATATGGATGTTTTGAATATTAGATTCTGCTTATAAAGCAAATGGTCACCTTAAAGAAATGTTATTATCTCTATAAAATTATGAATCTGAATACAAACACAGAAATATAAAATCAAATGTGAGCTATAATACATTGCTTTGGGGATATATTTTCTAAGAGCTCAGCATTATTTCTAATTAAAACCATTTTTCCTAAAACCACATTTGTAGAGATTTTATAGGTTTCTTTTGTCAGAAGTGTCTCTCACCTTGGACTGTTAGATTGAAACATGCTTTCTTATAAAAACTTAGAACTAGGTTATAATGCCTTTGAAATACTTCATTGAATTTTTCTACACAACTTTGACTTTACTTTCTCTTAGTGTGATAAAAATGGATGTGGACAACCACATAGTCTATTGCTCTCACACCACTACATTGTCATTGAAAATTACATGTATACTAGTAGTATGTCTTTATAACATTAAAAATTCACATGCTATGTGAGTGTTCAAAGGATTCCTACAATCAGGTCCCTACACATTGTTACAGAATTTTCTTTTCCATTTTAAATCATTGATATATATTAGAAAAACATATATGTTCCTGCCATTAACGGGGGAACACCTTTTTTATACTCTAATTAAGATACTTAAAACATGGCAAAAGGCCACTGCTTCTGATGTTTTAACTTCTAATTTTAGTAGCCCTTTACGAGTCTGGTTTTTCCTTTATCGTGCTGTATCACTTTAATTCATCTTTGTTACTGAGCCCCAGAAACGGAACAAACTTTGGGCTTGCAGGGACCATGTGACCAATGACTGTGTGACAGAGAGGGGAAGCACTCACACACCACTCTTTGGTGGCCAGTGTGAAATGCATCAGTAGCCTCCATCTAGATGGTGATTAAGGGTCCACATCAAGAAAATACATTGTACAATAGCTACAATTTGGAAACAGCCTAGGTGCCCATCAGCAGATGAATGGATCAGAAAACTGTGGTACATCTACACAATGGAATTCTATGCTGCCATCAAAAAGAAGGAATTCTCACCATTTGCAGCAACCTGGATGGAACTGGAGAGCCTTATGCTTAGTGAAATAAGCCAGTCAATGAGGGAGAAGCATCACATGATCTCACTCATTGGTGGATAATAAAGAACATTATAAACTGATGAACAAAAAGATAGATACAGAGGCAGTAAATCTTCAAACAGACTGTGAAATTACAACAGGAAGATTAAAGTTAGGAGAGGTAGATAAGAGATCAATCAAAGGACTTGTATGCATGCATATAAGCATAACCAATGAACATAGACATTGGGGGGGGGGGTTGGGGTATGTCTGGGAGGGAGGGGGGCAATGGGGAGACATGTATAAAAAATTAATAAAAAAAATAAAAAATAAAGAAATTACTTGCCATAAAAAAAAAAGAAAATACATTGTTACCACTGATACTACAAAGTCTTAGAGGAATTTAACTTGAATGAGAAAGTTCTAGTTCATAGCCTCTTAGCATTTACAGTCACAATACTGTGCTAATTTTTTTTACAAATATATTTTTATTAATTTCAGAGAGGAAGGAAGAGGCAGAGACAGAAACATCAGTGATGAGAGAGAATCATTGACCGGCTGCTTCCTGCACACCCCACATAAGGGATGGAGCCTGCTACCCAGGCATGTGCTCTAACCTAGAATCAAACCATGACCTCCTGGTTCATAGGTCGATGCTCAAGCACTGAACCACACCAGCCAGGCCATGATAACTTTTCTTAATAAATATCTTCAGCCATGCCAATACACAATAATTTTTATCTTTTGTGAAAATTATAATAATCTAGGCCTTGCAATCACAAACATAGTTAGAGACCAGATAGCTACTTTAAGATGAGCTTTTGAATAACTAGGTCAATTAAGGAGAGCCTATTAAAAGTCAGAGAGTCTTTTTGGACATTGACTCAACAAAAATAATGAAAAAGAGTACAAAAAGGTGAAAGGAAAGCTATCGGTAGGTATAAAAAGAAAAACAGTATTAGAAAACCACCCTACATACAGTATCTACTTGACAATGTTATATAAAAACTAAGTTCTAAACCTCCAGCTTGCTTTTATGTTTTTATGCACAATACACGACCATAAAAAGTAAACACCCTGCAGGGCTAATCATCTGGCACCTAAAGCAATACTCGTGCCATCCGTTTCTCCTTGAGATGGAGGAAAATCTGAGGGCTGCATGGAGGAAGGCCAAAAAGCACCACCCAGCACAGTTACTTATGAATTTAGATGGGAGGCAAATGCCTAAATAATTCATTTAAAAGGAGCAAAAGTGTTTTATGGTCTTCATGTACCAAAATCAAGTCAAAACAATTACTTCAATTCTGTAGATACTTTATCACCATCTTGCATTGTGTGTTGCATAGTGAAATACAATTCTTTATGATACTTTCTATGTATGTGACTTCTAGATGGCTACCTTATCAGAGAAGCCTTTTCCAACCGCCCGATTTTAAACCGTAGCTGCTTTCCCTGCAGAGAATGCTTCACCCTTTACATAGCTTTCTTTCTTGGGTTTTTCCCTCTTGAAATGATACTGTTGATGTCCTTCCTAACGTGGTTATCTCCTGCTTCTCTCCCCCTAATAATGTAAGCTACTGGGTTCAGAGTCGACATCTGCTCTATTCACCCCTGGGCCCCAGCCCCTAAAATAAGGTTTGCCTCCCAGAAGAAGTTCCTAGTGTTTTGAATGAACAAGTTACCACATTTCAGTAAGAGATTTTTAAATGTGTGCTTTCAACTGCATTGAAAAACCTTATTTTATACCCTCCGCACCCCCCCCCCAAAAAAAATTAAGCTATTATAATAATCAAAAGAAAGAGAAAAAGTGCGCAGGTTTGTTACCTGACAAAAGCTGGTAAAACATTCCTTCTGTGTTTAATCTTTAATGCCTATTCCATCTCTCTGGGGAACAAGGCCCAGAATCTCTCCTTTTACATGTATGTGTGGCTGTGGGGAAAGTTATCCCTCACACTGGCGCCGTCCAGGAGGTTATGGTCTCCGGTACTTAATGTTATCTTAACATTACATGTTAGAGCGAACTCACTGTGGCAAGATCCTTCGCAGCAGCTCTGGTCTAGAACAGCAGGCTAGGGATGGGAAGCATCAGCAACTGAAGCCGCCTTACCTTGATCTCTTCAGCAGCCGGTGCTGTGAATGCCTCCGAAATCGGTGCTGCTTGCTGGTTGCTGCGGAGGACTCACCTTCAGTTTTTGTTCAGTTTAAATGAGACTTAGCATTGGAAATGTTTTTTTCAAAATAGACAACCGAAGTCATGCATATATTAAAGGCAATATGAAAAAGATAGCATTGAGGATGTCACTTACATCAATTGAACATTTAAATTCCCCAATACAATCAGAAGTTGTACCTTCAGGAGAGCCTCTGGGATGACCTCGTCTCTCCACCATGGCTCACCTTCCTGGGGAAAGAAGGAATGGAAGAGTCAAAGAGGGAAGGGAAAGCAATCGAAGTAGAAAAGGAGACAGCAAATTTGTCCACTGCCCTAAAACCAGTTACCAAGCGCACACCAGGGAGAAGTGGTTCCTGCCATTCGTTGTGAGGGCCATTTCATAGAAGGCCCTGATTCAAGACCTCCCCATCGTCTTAACACTCCTATCTGGGGATTGATATTAGCATTTCTATTCCGATTGGCTTGAAGTTAATGGTAATAAATGCCTCTGGGGGAATTGTGACCTTAATTTGACTGTTTAATCTTGTTGATTAAAGGAGAAATATGCAGGAAAAAACAGAAAGGGTTGGGTATAAGACAGAGTAGCTAGTGAGACCTCTAAGTCATTTTCTACAATCACAGTGTCCTTTCTCTAAAGTGAAGCAATGAAGAGTGCTAAAGATGCTTTTGGCTTTTTCACTTGTTTTGTTCTCTAGAACATGCAGGTCTGTTTTACAGTGCAATAGATGCAAGGATTTTATTGCGCATACAAGTCATAATAAGCCTGGCCTTCAATCATTCCCAGAGCTTGAAACAAAATGCCACTCCATTTTGCCTAGTCTATTCTCACTTAAAGCAGATGTTTTCTGTCCCCATTTCCCACCCCAAAGATATTATTTTCCTCCCGGACCCAGCATTGTGTGAAACTAACCAATCATGAACTAGTAACTTCAAGAATGGGCTTTAGCTTGTAGCTCTATAAAAGCAAAGCCTTAGCAATGTAGCAGATAATAAATTGGACTTGTGGTGGTGGTTATTTTATGGGGATCCTGACCCCATAATATAGTATTTTTAAATAGAATATTTTACAAAGGAAAAAAGTAGATATGAGAGAGAGTAAGAGAATAAATCTGGTCTAATCATGAACAGTTCAAAATAGCTGAATTCTCTGGTTTAGTACCTATGACCTCCTTCCAAATCGCTCTTGTTTTATTTGTCCTTTCTCTTGCTCCTTTCTCGTCAACCCAGACCTCTGGAGGCAGAAGTGACCTAATTGCCACCCCCCCTCCATACATCTTCCAGAGAAACATTAGCATAAAACAGAACCAACATCTTAGCAGATGTTATAATCTGGGTGTGTTTTTTGTTTGTTTCTGGTTGTTTTTTTTAAACTTAACAAAAACAATTTTATTTCAAGTAGGAAATATCCAAGTACTTTCAGAGCAAGAGAAAAAAAATCTCATGTCAGTAGATTGTAGAACACAAGCCACTGGAGATATTTCATGTTTGCTTTCAGTTGTTCTGTTATTATTACAGAGCCATTGGAAAACTGGATTCCTCTGGGAGATTCTGGGCTTTTTAACAGTTTGACTGAAGGTGCGTCACTTGATGTAGAGCAATTTCTCTGGTGTTTGTAACTGACAAGAGACTTTAGAGCAAAGGACATCAATCACAGGAGTTTCAAGGGAAGAGCCTAATTAAGGGGAAATTCCCTGACGTAAGGCGTTATCTCACGAATCCTTACAATAAAGTCCTGAGAGTATTATCAAACCCATTTCACAGAGAAGAAGTGAGAGTATTATCAAACCCATTTCACAGAGAAGAAAACTGAGGTTTTATAGTCTGTTCATTGTTACCCAGTTTATAAGTGATGGATCTAGATATAGATCATTTTATCTGACCTTGAAACCTGTGTCGTTTCAACACTCTGCACTGCCTCTCTCTCTGGTCCTTACGGACTTGCTCTCAGTTGGCCAGCAATGGGATTGAATTAACTAGTCCCACCAGAGCCTGAGGAATGAGTGAGACTTAACATGCTTTGGTCCAAGGAGTGCGCAGGAGAGGGAAATTCCTTAACTAATGAAGGATTTCCTTAGTCAAAATCTCTGGGCGAAGCATCACTTTTCTGGTTGAGAGACGTTGGGGCTGAATGCTCCACTTGCTTCCTTCAGTAGGTCACAGCTTTTTTTTTTTTTTAAGTATTACAAATAGTAGTACATATGTCTCTTTTTTTTCCGTACTGACCTCCCCTTCCCTTCCCTACCCCCATTACATACCCTCACCTATCCCCTCCAGTGTCTTGTGTCCATTAGTTATGCTTATATACATGCATAAAAGTCCTTTGGTTGATCTCTTACAGCGCCCCGCCCCCAACCTCCCCTGCCCTCCACTGCAGTATGACAGTTTGTTCATTGCTTCTTTGCCTCTGTATCTGTTTGTTTTTCCCCTCTGATTCTTTTCTTTAAAAACATCTTGCCTCTGCAGGCTAGAAATAAAGCTGTAAGAACAAAAAATGTTTGAGTCCCAATTTCAATGTCCAATAGTTCTGAGTCCCAGTTTCAATGTTAAACAGTTCTTTATGTGTACACATCATCAATGGGGGTATCTGGATGGTGGACAAATGGTGGTGGCAATGCAGGTCTGACCCTCTCTGGTTTGGTCCTAGGCATCCTGTAGCGACAAACAGCTGCTGACTGCTAGCATGGCAAGCTGTTGTCAGCATCTTCCATCTCTGCACTGTTTCTCCTCTTGTCTTCATGGTTGGAGCAAACCTGTCAGTTCCTCTCTGTTGCAGGAGTCCATTTGGTCTTGGAGTTGTTTTCTTTAAGCATATAAACATATTCTCAACCAAAAGTTAATAAATGAGTCTTTTCTATAAAATTGACTTGGGATCCTTTTTATTTTTGCCCAAATGACCTTCCTTTGGCTTATTTTGACACCATGTGTGTTTTTCATGGTTGTCTTGCTGGTAGCATTACAAATGAATATTAATTGTCTAAAATAAAAATTTTATAGATGTAATTTACTTACCGGATATTTTTCCTTACATGATATTATCCTACTATACCCTCTTTTTTGATTAATGGAGACTTTTGTAAAATTTTTAATGCAATCTTGATAACTTTATAATTTTTTGCACAAAAATACGACTGCTTTATGTCCATTGCATGTTAAACAATTTTACCATGAGATGAACTACCAATAGAAATTTTAATTAATACTTCATAAACAGCTTTTGTCCACTACAATTAAATTTTCTTAAATATTCACTTATTTCAATTAGCCAATTTAAATTAATCTGAAAGCTTGATTACTCTTTGAAGGTCAAATTTAATATTCTACCAACAATCTTAGATTACCTTGTAAATATTAGTGGAAAAGATTTTGAGTAGGCCCTGAGCATTCCTGGTGTTAGGCTGGATTTGGATATAGGGCAGCTGCTCTCGGCCAAGTTTCTGTCTGTTACTTGGGTCCTGATCTTAGCTGTGCCAAGTCTCTATTACCTGGGTCCTGATCTGTGCTGGGCATGGGAAGCGAAGCAGCCATGGGGGCAGGAGTCCTCCCTCAGAAGGGGAGAGGGTTCAGGCCCCTGCAAGGTTGGAGGGGTGAAGATCTGTGCCCCACCTCTGTGGACCCCCAAGTTCTCTCCCTATAGGCCCTCTGTGACTGTGCCTGTCTTAGGTTGTTCCTTCCCTGAGGAATCTTACCCGTCTCTGGCTGACCAGTCATCCGCCGGGGCCAAGCAGGGTGTTCTGAGGTTCAGTTCTGTCTCCTTGGTAGCCTATGCCCCCATAGGTCACAGCTCTTGATAGTCAAATATTTTTCATCCAAGGAAAAATTAAGCATTGTGCTACATCGTTTTTGTTCTTCAGTGATTGCTACTGGCAGGCTTTCAAGCGGTTGCTATAACATTTGGGAGAACATTGTTTGCTGGGGGAATTTAGTTCAGTTCTTAATAAATGCATTTGTCATTTTTCTAATTTTCTTTTCTGTATACTTCAAGTGCCGTGCTTCCAAGGTTTAAGACGCGATAACCTCCATTAGATTGTGTTATGGTCTCTCTTGCCTCCCATAGGATATCCAAAAAAGGCAGAAGCAAAATGAGCTCTTGGTAGTAATAGACTTTTCCATAGGTGTTAGTGCATCACAATGAAGAGTTGTTGCAACTGCTTTAGTCAGACAGCAGGAAGTAATAAATTAACCTTATTCTGTGGCTACTTCCTGAACTACAAATGGTGTTCATACTGGCATCTCACTGGGCAATTATCTAGAGCAGCAATCTTCAACCAGTGCTCCGCAAGGCTTTTAAAACATGCCATACCTAATTTAGTCAGGGGCACCAATGTCTTTTCCCCTTAGATTGTCAAATAGAAGAATGACAACAGCCAACACAACCATAGCCATCTAGTGTGAACGAAACAAAATTATACCTATTTTTTTTTGTCAGATTGGCAAAAAAAAAAATGTAAAGCATTGTTTTTGGTGTGTTGCAGAATGTTAACTAATTTATGTGTGCCATGAGATGGAAAGGGTTGAAAATCTCTGGTGTAGAGCAATCAGCTTCACATAAACTATATCTGGTAAGAGTCAAGGGTCAAGTTCCAAAGCTAAACTTCCTCAACTTGAATCTCACTCTATTAACTTGTAACTTCGTGGACTATATTAACTCACTTAGTCTCTCTGCTTATATTTCTATTTAACAACAAGTGAAAAATTACAGTATCCGCCTCATTACCTATATGATTAAATGCATATCTATATACTAGTATATAACACCCTAACATGCAAATAGACTGTACGGCTAAACAACCAAACAACCAGTTACTATGACTTATGCTGACCACCAGGGGGTGCACATGGAACATGACGGATGTCAGCCATAGTGGGGGCTCCAGACCAAAGCAGGGCACCAGTCACTGTCATCCGGGCAAGCCTCTGGTAGATACTGAAAATGTTTTGCTCCCGTGTGCCATGGTCCCATGTGGTGCTCACACCTGCTTCCAGTACAGGCTCTGCTCACACCCACTGCCATCAGTGGGTGCAAGCCACAGTTGCCAGCCCCAATCACCGGAGGACTTTTCCACCTCTTCCTGCTCCTGAGGGATGATTGGGGCTGGCGGCCGCCTCTCACATCCACTGCCAGCCAGTGATGACCCTGCTCTCATCCACTGCTGGGCACCCACTGTCAGTGCCCGGCACCAGTCCCAATCGCGCCACACCATCAGCGGGTGAAAGTGGGGTCAGTGCCACCAGGGCAGTGGCAGAAGCAGGGCTGACGGCAGAGATGGGACCGGGGCTCATGGTGGATGGGGCCAGGCAGGAGCATGAAGAATGGGCCAAGACCTGCCCCTGTGCCCATGGCAGCCTCGCACAGGGGCAGGTCTTGGCCCAAGGAACCCTCGCAGCCCAGGGTTCCTTTCAAGGTGCACAAATTCATTCGCTGGGCCCCTAGTTAGTATATGGAAGAGTTGCTGACACATTCTGTTATTATATGAAAAACTGCTTTGTAATTCACTTAGTACTTCAGACACCTGTGATGTGATTGTGTGGCATCAGATGGAACAAGAAGCGGTTCACGGTCATCTTCCTCAGGATGTGAGAAAATAGGATTGATGCGCGGTGCCTAGGAGAGCCACGTGTGCAGTGTTGCATTCAATCTTCACACAACAAAGTCAGGAGTGCTCTAAGGGAACAGTGGTTGCCCACTGCGTAATGTCAGAGTCCAGGGGAAAGAGGAGGCCATCACCCTGAGGACCTCTACATTGGGCAATCGCACTGGGCATGAGAATCACAATAACTTCTCAGAAGCAGAGAGAGTAAAATTCCATGAGAATTTTGTCCTCAGAAAACAAAATCACTCTTTTAAAAAATGCTAAATGGATCCAAAACAAGGGTTACAGTGATAAAATACAATAATCTAGAAGAGGTCCTAAGAGCAAAGGAGATTAAGGCAAAAGCTAGGAATCATTATAGACAATGTGAGGGATGTGGTTGAGCCTACAGTTCTGGTTTAGACTGGCTTAGCTACACAGTGCACTAGTAAGAGTAAAATTTTTAGAGGACCAACTAGACTCTGGAAAAAAAACCTTTCTCTGGGAATGTTGGGATATGATCAAATAGAAGTATGGTTGGTAACCCTTTTATTTTCACTGAGGACAAATTTATTGACTGAGAGCATAGATACACAAGGTATGGAAAGCAGAGAAAAGCAGCAGAATAGAATATAGGAAAGTTCCAGAAACAAGTTCATTTGTTGCCCAAAAAAATTTTGTTTTCACAGCCACTGCTCCTGCCTCCCATCCACCACCCACAAATCCTCAGAGTTACTGCCCTGGGTTGCTACTGAAAATCAGTCAGACAAACCATCGAAACTCATGTAGCTTTTAACAAATCTCTGGATCTGAATATGAAAAAGGTAAAAACAGGTGAAAATGACGAACATCTCAGGAGAGCTGATCATTAGTAAAAGTCTCCTTTCAAAGACTGTCTACAATTTTCCCTCAGCCCCAGCACATTTTCCCATGTGAAGAGAATGATTTAATATATTGTTATATCCTCTGAATGTTCTCAATTAGAAATTTGAGATATTAAACATCTACTTCTAAAAATGAAAATGCCCCTGGGAATGTGAAGGAACTTGCCTCCTGAATATTAGCAGAGAGAAACTGCTTTGGAGAATTGGATTCTAACCAAAGCTGGCTGAGGTTAAGTAACTTGGAAGTAAGGAAAATTCAAGCAGGTGACAAAACAGGAGCCAATAGGTAGGTACCCAGGGAAGTAGTAGAAAGAAGCAGACAGAGAGAGACGTACCACTGATAAGTTTTCCATCAAGTTCATCATTTTCTTTGGATTATTCCTGACCCAAAAAAGTAAAGAAACCCCTCTTTCTTTCATTCTATTCTAGATTGTATGGCTCCCAGAACTCAGGTTAGATTTTTTAAAACAGTGACTACTTTATTTCAGTTACATTTATTATCAGTTAACAGATTTCTGAACACTGGTTTTTGAACCTAATTATAGAACTTCTTCTGGGACTGTGTGCCACCTAATGTCTATTTAAAATCATTAGAAATTTTAATTGACAGAAACTAGAGAAGAGAACAAACCGCAAGTGCAATGGAGAAAAATGAACATAGGCTCAGAGAGAAGTGGGTGAACCTACAGGCGCACCTCAAAGGTATTGTGGGTTCTGCTCCAGACCACCACCATAAGGCTAGCTTTGCAATAAAGCAAACCATAATCTTGGAAGGTCTTGCCTCCCTTTTGTAAAAAAGGCAACCCCTGTGAATCACAATAAAATGAGGTATGTTGGTATAAAGGGTCAAGCCATCCACAAGAACAAAACAAGGGGGTGGTGTCAGCCACTGCAGCTACAGGGCTAGGAAAAGGAAGTGCGGGAAATCTGATCCTCAGGAACTCCTGGTGCCAGAGAACACAGTTTGGGGCTGGCATGTTTAAAGAAGAAATCCTGGCAGCAAGGGAACTGAAGGGATGAGACTCCAAATCGAAGTATAAATTCTGCACAAATCCCTGACTGACAGCTAAATTACTTGCGCACGTGGAGGAGCCCATGAAGCATGATGGGAAATCAGGCCGAGGCCAGAGGAATTTATTCCTGAATGATAGGAGAGAGCTGTGAGTGTAGTGCTTTTATTACTGGATACATTCCACCTCACATTAGACAGCTGACATGTAAAAGATTGACACTGTGCTGCACTGGTAAGAATGTGGAACAACTAGAACTCTCATTAATTGCAGATGGGGATGTACATGTGTTCTGCCGCTTTAGAAGAGAATTTTGCAGCATCACAAATTGGCTTGTACAACTATCATATGACATATCAACCGCATTTATAGATATTTGCCCGAGAATGGAAATATATATCCACACAAAGATCTGTATGTGAATGTTCATATCGACTTTTTCCTAATAGCTCAAAACTGGAGATAATCTTTCTGCTGGTGGAGGGCTAGGTTGATACAGTTTTTTTCCAATACAGGGAAAAACCTGTAGAATGGGTAAAACCAATTTTGGTATTTTTGTACACTGGAATAATACTAAGCAATATAAAATGATTAAACAAGAACAACATGGATACATCTCATTATCATGAAAGAAGCCAGACACACAAGAATATATACTGCATTACCCCTTGTGTATAAAAAGTCCTAGAAAATGCAAACTAATCTATAGTGACCAAAAGTAGGTGGGTCATTTCCTGAGTTGATAGAGGCAGACTAAAAAGAGAAATGAGAGAACTATGGAGGGTAATGGAATTGTTTTACATTTCTCAAAATCCAGTGAGCCACAGAATTATCATGTGGAGGTTTACTACATATAAACTATACCTCACTAACATTGTTATCAAAAAGTAAGTGGTAACTTGTAGCTCATTGGAATAATTCAAAAATCATTTTTATGTGCCTTTAAAGAATTAGTTACATAATCTTAGTTATTTTTCTAAAATAGAAAAGTCAGCATACTGGTAAATAAATAAAAACAAACCGGAAATGTAGCCAGTTCTTTAACATTTGAAAATTTCTTGTTTTCTCCATTTTCCCTTCATTTGTGTGCATAGCATTTCTACTGTCCCCACTCCTCTCTCCTAACACTTCAGACGCTTAAAAATGCTTATCACCTGAACATTCTTCTAACAGCTTAGAAGTTCAATACATTTAAAAATGCGTTCTTTATAGGAAAGACCTTTTTATAAATGAGAAAAGAAATACTGGGGAGAGGAAAAGAGGTAAATACTTTAGTTTTATTTGATATCTACAGAAGGGCCTTTAGATGCTTTATAGCACTGTGGCAAACTGTTAGATCCATCTTTTCCCTTCTCCTCGAGTAACAGAATCATAATTTCACTTGCTATGGCATTTCTCCCTGCTAACAACCCAACAAATAAACAAATACAATAGTATTACTTCATTCTCCCACCTCCCTTGCAACGAGGAGTGGCCATATGGCACAGTTGAGATCAATGAGACGAAGGCAGAAATGGCTTATGGGAAATCTTAATAAGAGGTTGATACATTTCAGGTATGATTTATATGCTGTGTTCCTCCCCTTCTCCTTCCCTTAAACACAGACCCAATGCTGCAAACTGAGAAGCCATCCTGAACCACAGACTATAAGCATAACAACTCTAAGGTTGGTGAAGCATTAAGGTAAGTGGAGCCTGAGTCCTAATGGCTTCTTTGGGCTATCTAGCCAAACTGGTACTTTCTAAATCTGGACTTTTTGTTATGTCAAAAACAAAATAGCTAATTTGATTAAGTTGGATTTTATATGCCACTGAATTTATTCATAAATGATACATGCAACTAACTCCTCCACAAAACTTCTTTTTATAGACAAGAGAATGGAGGCGAGGAATATTAAGTGCCTTCCTTCTCAAAGTTCTCCCGCTACTTTTAATTAATGACTCATTTCTGAAATCCAGGTCTCTTGACTCTTTATACTGTAAAAGACTCCCTAATATATGAAAAAGCCCAGAGAAGACAAATTTATTTCTTCAACCATACAAATGCAGAAAAGCTGAAAGAAATCACTGGACTTTAAAAGCTTGAACTATAGACATTTATATTAAAGGATTTAAGTGTACCTAGGATTTGAGATGAACTATATTTAACAGGGGTTAAAAGTACTAGGAACTAAAAAATGTATCTGCCTGAAATAAAACAAAAATGAGAATTTATTATTAAAATATGCCATGACCTTCGATAGGAGACACAACATTGTTAAGACACCTGTTCTGCCTGAGTTAATTTATAATCTCATCCTATCTAATAAAAGAATAATATGCAAATTTACCATACCTCTGCTACACCCACAAGCCATGCCCACCAGCCAATCAGGAGCAAGTATGCAATTAACTCAACCAATATGGCTGCATCCACACAGAGCAGGAGGCTTGGGTTTCCCTGGCAATGGAGGAAACCGAGCATTCCACCTGCCCTGGCCTGCCTTGGCCTCTGCTTAAGGCTACAAAGTTTCAATTATACAAGATAAATAAATCCCAACAAAAATGGCTGCAGCCACAAAGCAAGCAGGAGGCTTATCTCCACTCCAGGCTACAAAGTTTCAATTATAAAAGATAAATAAATTTCAGATACCAGGGCCTCCACTTAGGTTGCCAGGGGATATGGCAAGCCTGCAAACCACCACAGGCCCCTCGCCCAGGCCACCCCATGCCCCAAGGGAATCCAAACCCTGATCGGGATACTTTTCAGGGCAAACCAGCCAGCCCCCACTCATGCACCAGGCCTCTATCCTATGTAATTCTCATTATCTAAAAAAAAGGAATAATATGCAAATTGACCATCACTCCAACACCCAAGATGGCTGCCCCCATGTGGTCAAAAATGACTAACTTCATGTGGACACAAGATGGCCACCACAAGATTGCCAACAGGGTAGGGCAGTTGGAAGAAACCAAGTCTGCAAGGGAGGGCAGTTGTGGGAAATCAGGCCAGCAGAGGAAGGCAGTTGGGAGGGACCAGGCCTGCAAGGGAGGGCAGCTAGGGGTGACCAAGCCTGCAGGGGAGGGTACTTAGGGGCAAACAGGTTGGCAGGGGAGCAGTTAGGCATCAATCGGGCTTGCAGAGGAGTGGTGAGGGAGTGATCAGAATGGCAGGCAGAAGTGGTTATGGGAACTCAGGAAGGCAGGCAGACGAGTAGTCCTGGGATCTCTTAAGGGGTCCCAGATCAGAGAGGGTGCAGACTGGGCTGAGGGACTCACCCCACATGCACAAATTTCATGTACTGGGCCTCTAGTTAAAAATCAATATTCAGAAGTTAGGTAGGTTTATTATCAAGTTCATCTAGAAACCAATCAGGCAAGAATATCCTGGAAAACCTGACCTTCACTCCCCCAATGAAATTAAACACAACATTATAAATCTACCATATTTAAAACTACATGATATTAGCACATAAATATCACATACACACACACGGTAAATAAGTGAACTGATGGATTTGTAAATTAACTTGATGAGGAGAAATCTTTTCACATACAACGTATACATGTATATCAAATCATTATGCTATACATTTTAAATATCTCATAGTTTTGTCCATAATATCTCACTAAAGCTGGAAAATGCTCAAAAATTTATCTAATTTTGTCATTTTTAACTTCACTTGGTTGCATGCTAATTTTACTATTTGAGGCATAAAAAAATTAAGTGCATTCATTGCTTATACCATTCAGTAGGATAAATTCCAGAAAGATCAGAAATTTAAATAGTAAAAATGAAACCATATAAACATTAGACAAAAATATGGGTACAATTCCCTGTAACTTTACTACTGGGAAAACTTCTCTAATTAAGTCAAATCCAGATGCAAAGGGGAAAAAAATGAATGCTAAATTGTCACAAGTAGATTAAAATAAAAATATTTCATGGCAAACACCAACATAGTGACATATGATAAATGTCCTTAATTGTATGAAAAGATGTTCAATTTCTTCATTCAAACTGAATGCAAATTAAACCTAAATTAAATTTCCATTTCTCAGTTCAGATTAGAAAATATCAGAACTTTTGACATTACATTTTGCTAAAAAGGGTGGTTAAAATAGTTAATCTTAGGTATTGCTTGTAGGGATGAAAAGTAGAAATTTATATATGAGGCAACATCTGGCAAAATTGTGTAAACATTTACCCTTGACCCAAGAGTTCTAACTTCCAGTATTCATTCCCACAGGTACACTGATAATTTTAAAGAGGCATACATATAAGGATTTTCATATAGCAAGTTGCCAGCAAGAGAGGACTGGTTTAATGAGCTATAGTTTTTCCTCAGAGTGGCATACTATGCAGCTGCCAAAAAAAAAAAAAGGAATATCTGTTTTATGATTGAATAATCCTCAATATCTGTTCTTTAGATATTTTTCATTAAAGTATAACTGGCATACAATATTAATTCCAGGTATACAATACAGTGGTTCAACATTTATGTATCTTAAGCTAAGAACACCATGGTAAGTCTAATAATCATCTGTCACTATACAATTATTATGTGAAAATAAAAAAAAGATGGAGCCAGGCTGGTGTTGCTCAGTGTTTGAGTGTTAATCCATGAATCTGGAGGTCACAGTTTGATTCCTGGTCAGGGCATGTGAGAAGCAGCTGATCAGTGATTCTCTCTCATCATTGATGTTTCTATCTCTCTCTCCCTCTCCCTTTCTCTCTGAAATCAATTTTTTAAAAGATGGAGAAAATATTTAAGAAAGTAGGAATAAAAATGTATATACATTTAACTATAATAGAAGGTTAAACCATATTCTTAAAATAATGGAAAAAATAGGGTTTTGTAGAGAGTAACAAAAGCTAAAGATCCCTAAATATATTCTTTTATAGCCTTTATATGGAACTCAATTATCCTATCTAATAAAAGAGTAATATGCAAATTAACCATTATTCTGTTACACCCACCAGCCATGCGCACTAATCACACCCATCAGCCAATCAGGAGCATGTATGCAAATTAACCCAGCCAAGATGGCTGTGGAGAACAGGAGGGATGCTAGGGTTGCCCCTGGTGATGGAGGAAGCCAGCTCAGGCCAGCTCAGGCCTCCACTTCAGGCTAAAGTTTCAATTATAGAAGATAAATAAATACCAACAAAAATGGCAGCAGGCAAGGAGCTGGAGAAAGCAGGAAGCTAGGGTTGCCCCCAGCAATGGAGGAAGCAAATTCTGGCCTGCCTTGGCCTCCACTTAAGGCTACAAAGTTTCAATTATAGAAAATAAATAAATCTCAAGAGAAATGGCTGCCACCATGGAAAAAGCAAGAGGCTTGGCTCCACTCCAGCCTACAAAGTTTTAATTGTAGAAGATAAATAAATCCCAGATACCAGGGCTTCCACTTGGGTCACTGGGGGTGTGGCCAGCCTGCAAACCACCAAACCCCAAAGGAAACCCTACCTTGATCTGAGACACCCTTCAGGGAAAACCATTTGGCCCCCACCCATGCACCAGGCCTCTGTCCTATCTAATAAAAGAGTAATAGGTAGATTGACCATCACTCCAACATACAAGATGGCTGACCCCCTGTGATCAAAGATCCTGCCCTTATGTGGACACAAGATGGCCACCACAAGATGACCAGAAGGGGAGGGTAGTTGGAAGGGACTAGGCCTACAAGGGAGGGCAGTTGGGTGTGATGAAGCCTGCAAAGGAGGGCAGTTAGGGGTGATTAAGCCAGGACAGGAGGGAAGTTGGAGGTGAGCGGGCCTGCAGGGAAGGAGTTGAGGGGGGGGACCCAGGCCTGCAGGGGAGAACAGTTAGGAGTGACCAGGCCAGCAGGGGAGGGCAGTTAGGAGTGACCAGGCCAGCAGGGGAGGGCAGTTAGGGGCAAACAGTTAGGGGCTGGCAGGGGAGCAGTTAGGGTGATCAGGCTGGCAGGCATAAGCGGTTAGGATAAATTAGGAAGGCAGGCAGGCGAGCAGTTGGGAGGCAGTAGTCCTGGATTGTGAGAGGGATGTTCAGCTGCCCATTTAGGCCCAATCCCACCGGGGGAGGGGTGTGTCTCTGATCAGAGAGAGTGCAGGCTGGGCTGAGGGACACCCCCCCCCCCCCAATGCATGAATTTTATGTGCCGGGCCTCTAGTTTCACATAATTGTAAAACAAGGATATATTTAAATGTGTTCTCCAAAAGCTTGACTTTGCAATGATATGGATGAACCTAACTGTGCATTAAGCTGATGGCATAGTAACAAAGACAGAAACTAATCCAACTTATTTTAAAACACAGTCACTTCATACATCCCAAGCAGTATATACACTAAGCCAACGTAAAGAAAAATTTAAAAAAGGAGAAGGGTCTTTTTAAAAATCTTAAGCTGTTTTCACTAACTATTTTTTTTAAGGCAGTGTCAGTGATTTTTATTCTAATACTACTTCATAGGGTGTTTTGTGAGATAAAGAAATTATGTTGGTGTCTTTGAAATCCAGGATTTTATGCATTGTAGAGGGAAGCATGTGATTGATGAGATGAAATAAAACACTAAACTGAAATGGAAGTATTAGCATAAATGTATAACTTTAGTCTTTATATAATAAACTACCATTTCCAAGCTAGAAAAGCCTAGAAACACTAACCAATCAGTGGTAATGATGACCCTTAGTAGCCAGATGGTCACCTTTAATGAGCTCTCAACACTGTCTCTCAGTAAAAGCAATTGGTCTTCCTGAGGCAAGACAGATTTGAGGTCTACGGCAGGACATTTCCTTGGAAACCTTTGTGATGACACAAAGCAAGAAGCTAGCAAAGACGCCTAGAGGCATAACAAATGGCCTGAGCTATGAGTCAAAATAAAGAGTGCCCATTTCACAAGAACAGGAATAACTGAAGATTCTATAGATAAAAGCTACAATGAATTGAAACACAGCAAGTATGTTTAAATGCATTAACTCATAACTACCATTAGAGGATTGGCCACCACTGGCAGATGCTATTTTTAAAACTAGTCAATGGATACTTTTCAAAAGAAGATAGAAGGAAGGCCAAGAGACATATGAACACAGGCGCAAAGTCACTAATCATCTGAGAGATGCAAATCAAAATGACAATGCCATACCATCTCACACCTGTCAGAATGGTAATCATCAACAAATCAACAAAGGACAAGTGCTGATGAGGATATGGAGAAAAAGGAACCCTAGTGCACTGTTGGTGGGAATGCAGACTGGTGCAGCCACCATGGAGATCAGTATGGAGTTTCCTCAAAAAACTAAAAATGGATCTCCCATTTGACCCAATAATGCCACTTCTAGGAATATATACCAAGAAACTAGAAACATCAATCAGAAAGAATATATGCACCCCAATGTTCATAGCAGCGCAATTCATCATAGCTAAGATTTAGAAATTAGTCTAAGTGCCCAATCAGCAGATGAGTGGATTAAAAATCTGTGGTACATCTACACAATGGAATACTACACTACAGTTTCAAGGCCTTAAGAAATTTTCTTGTGGTTTTTAAATCTAGTCAATAAAGGGAAGCTATTAAAAATCTAATTAGAACATATGTATTACAGAATTTATAGTTTTAAAAAGCTAAATTTAAAACATTAATGTTTATTGGGTACTTAAAGAAGAACAGTAGAAAGTGAAATACCTATATATCTGTACACACATACAACAGAAGCGCATTTCTTTCCTCCTTTTCCTTCTTTTCTTGTGCTAGAAATGTCTCTAAAAAATCCTATAGTTTAGATGTAAAATGATTTTGAATATTACTTAAAGTAGCAAGGTATCAATTACCACTTTGGGATATTAATTACAGCCACATTGATCAATTATTATAAAACCAGACTAAAATTATGACTATATCACCAAAATATGCTCATGAAAAAAAAATCAACCAAATTAACTATTTTTAATGGATTTAATGAATGAGTACAGTTAACCAATGTACCATTAAAAAGATATTTCAAATAATCAGATTATCCACGACTAATTGTTGGTTACCTAAACATAGAGACTGCCTACATGTAGACAGATATTTACATCGTATTGAAGAAAAAAATTAAAGTGTTAAGTATTACCAACCTGTTCTCAACACTTCGCTATTCTGGATTGGCAAATCAAATTACTATAGAATTCTTGAACTTCGTAAACAGTTAAGTACATTTACTGATAATAAAACCAAAGCATACAATGTAACCCAGCTGGTAACTTGGAAAAATATATCACTTAAAGAGTTTGCTAACAAAATACCACTAGACCCCATGTTTTCGATTGCACTGATGATCCATATGGTGATGTATTTATTCTATGTTGGCAGACGGAAAAGAAACCAGATTGACACATTGTTTTATTTTTGCACACCCTGCTAAGTTTAGTTATGAGCTCGTTACAAGTGAAATATGGTGTGTCTGTTGATAGATGAACTTGGATTACATTTTTAATCAAAGAAATAATTTGAGATATATTTCCATGCTGTAGTCATCCAATAACTGATGTCCTTCCGGAAAGGATGAAAGAGAGCAGGACTGGTGGCCTCAGTGCCAAGAGCTCCTTAAAAGTTTCTGTGCAATCTCCAACAAAGGTTTTGGACAAACCTAGGCTACTAGCATCAGTCTGGAGCCAACATGACTTTGAATAAATGATAAAGGGAAGGAATGAATGGATCCGCTTTTTGGTCCGGGCCACAGAATCCGGTATTGTTCTGCCACCTGGCGGTTGCTTTCTCAGATGTGACTTGGCAGCATTTATACCTGTGTTTCCATCTGCAGAGGAAATAGTGATGGTTGGAATGGCCTGCAAAAGCCTGGTAAGCCGCTTTCTACTATGTGAAGAAAGAAATTACCCAGGTTTTAAAAGATAAAATATAAATGTCCCTGTATTTAATATAGGGGCCCTTTGCAATTTGGTCTCTCTCTGCCCACTGCCCAAATTATCCCAACCCTAGACTCCTCCATCAAGACCAATCTGCTATTACCCAAATACACTGTATTCTCTCATGAACTTCTCTAGAGACAGAATTCCCTCACTCATTTGGCTACATTGAGCATTCCTACATCAACTTGATAATCATGTCCCCATGATGCCTACACTGACTCCCAGTCAATTTCCCATGTGTTACTAACGGTAAATTCTTTGAAAGCAAGGATTTTACCTTGGGTTGCCTCAGCAATTACTGTGCCTCTGTTCCACAATTATATGGCGTTCAATCCAATGGAAGGGTGCTTAATTTCTAATTTAGCACAATTATTGTTATAGAAAAGCAAAGCAAACATTTATTGAAAAATGATTTTCCAGGCATGGTCTTCTAATGCTTTGGAATAAGATTTTTCAGTTGTTGCACATGATGCAATTATATTCATGTAAATTTTTTGGAAAATTTGGATCCTTGATGTTACAAGAAATGAAATCTTGAATAGTGCTAGAAATTTTTTCCAAGATTGATTATAAAAGAAAACCTAAAGAATTGTAAATATCATTTTTAAGTTTCATTCTGCCTGAAAGGTTGAAATGAAAATTAAAACTGAAAGTATATATACCTTGAGAAATAATATTCCCAGGATTAGTCTTCAAGTGTGAAAAACCTTTCATCTCAAATGTGCAATATAAATTTTCATGGTGGTCAGAAGGTAATTATGTAAAACCAGCACTTTTTACTTGATTTAGCTCATCTGCCCTATCTGCAAGCCACACCTGCTTGCTGTATCAACCAAAATAAATATTTACTCATTTCCGCATTACATAGCAAATTGTTTGGAAGAGTCAGCTTAGATTTTTCTTTCATTATCTGCTGAGTTTACAGCTAAATTCTGGTTTCAAATCTTTATTGCCCAGAGATATCTGATAGAAGATAAAGTTTGATTCTCAAGGTTGATGTGTGCAGTTTGCAGAACTATTGGTTATGAAACAAAATCACTCATATGTGTAGATGGGACATTTGATATGGAGAAGTCTTAACAGCAAAGGCTTAAAGGGCTGTGATAAATTATTTCATGTAGCACTCTTTAGCAAGTAACTGAGTACAATCCATCATCAAAATGGTCTTATTGTGAGAGTTCATCTGACTCATTTCTCATGTCTTGGATGACTGTTTGTCAGATAACTTTGATAAATTTAGAATAAACAAAATACATACTGTGTTAATTTTGTTTATCCAGTTTTTTAAAGAAGTAAAAAACAGAATTGTATGAATTATTATGAAGTACCATGTATATCACAGTAGTATGTAAAATCTTAGCATATTGGCATCAGTGTGCTTTTTAAGGACATAAAACCCAAAGCAATGAAATATCATCTTTTGGAAGGGAATTCATATTAAATATGAATGTAAGTTTGTCTTAAATGTAATTGAAATAAAATAAACCAAAATTTCCCTAAATAGGAAATAGTTCTATTTATTGTTCTCTCCCTTAACATCAGATAGATGTTTTATTATTTTTTTATGCTAAGTTAATTCTGATTTTCAAACCTAAGAAGAGCTTGAGTGACATCATACAAACCAACAAGCCTTCAGCTCTGTACAGAGAGGTAGTTTCCAAACTTGGGTTATAACATGTCCTGAGAATTTTCTAAATACTTTGATGCCTTGGTCGTGGCAAGACCTACAGAAACAATCTCTGAGGGTAAAGCCTGGAATCTATTTTAAAAGCTTTCCAGGCAATTCCTACATATGGCCTTTTAGATGAGTCAACTGGTTAATGTTTGAGAAGAATGGGTTCTCAAATTGTGGCTCGCTAAGCAATGGTATCAGCTTCAGCTGGCAGCTTGTTAGAAATGTAAATTGTCAGAGCTCACTCTGGCCTACTTGAATCAGAAATTCTGGGGGTGAGCCCAGAAACAGGCATTTTAACAGGCCCTTCAGGTGATGCTGCAGGTACTGTTTGAGAACCACTAGTTCTGAAAAGGAAGTTGAAAATTTATTTAATGCATTAACATTTGTCAAATGCTCCCTATTTTAAGTAAACAAGCTAAGATCCCTAACCTTATTGAGAGCACAATATGAGCAATTCGATTATGTCTTTGTGATTCTTTTTTGTGATGTAAATTTTTTATATTAATATATTAATTTGAGGAAGAGAGGAAGAGGCAGATGGAGGGAGAAAAGAGGGAGAGAGAGCTTTGTTGTTCCACTTTTTTATGCATTCATTTGGTTGCTTCTTGTATGTGCCCTGTTTTGTAAGAGAATTTGCAAACTTGGTACAACTTTGGCATAATGAGAGAATGTTGTAACCAACTGAATTACCTGGCCAGGGCTCTTTTTATTACTTTAAATGAGTTATTTACTTATTAACAAATCCATTTATAACCATTATTTATTTTTCTCTAGGTTAACATTATAGATCCTATATGCAATGGGTTACGTTTAAACACCTTTTTTTAAAAAGGTTTGTATTAAAATACCCTTTTCATAGGTTTTGAAAGTTTTGTTTTTGCTGAAATCACATAATTTAGAGAGACCACTAGGATTAGTAATTTTGTCTCCTTTTATAGATTAACCAAATAAGAAGCAAAATTACACTTTGAAATTTGAGCAGAAAGCCTTGCCCATGATAACAGAGTCCTAGACAATTACACAGCTTCCCAAATATTATATTGTTGTCAGATCACTGTGAGGTAGACATTCCTATTATAACATAAATGTAGAAAAAAAAATGAAGTAAATGACCTTTTTATATACACGTATCTGATAAATATTTAGGTTCAGGTTATAAAATCAAATACTATAAATTCCAACCCCATGCTCTTTACATTAGATCCCACTGTCTACTCGATTGAAAATACATAGGAGGCATTCAATATATATTTGTATAATTGAACTGAAAAAAAAAAATAGCCTTATTTCCAAAATGAGGGAAAACAAGTCATTGATTTTCTAGTTTATTAATTCCCTCTGGAGACAGATATCTTAAGAAATAGCACTTGGAATTCCTAGCCATGAACATAAAATAAGAAAACCAATGTATCTGCATTGAGAATACTGATTTTTGGAGGTATACAAAGTGAACTAAAATTCTAAAGAATTCAGTAAGGTACATGGACAATATCCAGAGTTAATTGTTTTCCAACATCAAAAGCTTGAATTCAGCCTAGACCGGTTTGGCTCAGTGGATAGAGCGTTGGCCTGCGGACTGAAAGGTCCCAGGTTCCATTCCAGTCGGGGGCATGTACCTTGCTTGAGGGCACAACTCCAGTAGCGGCTGTGCAGGAGGTGGCTGATCGATGTCTCTCTCTCATTGATGTTTCTGACTTTCTATCCCTCTTCCTTCCTCTCTGTAAAAAATCAATAAAATATATTTTAAAAAAAAGCTTGAATTCATTATTTTTTAGGCTATAAAATGAAATAGTACTACCACAATCTAAAGAGCTCATGTTTTTAAATACCCCATCAACACTGCAAATGAGTCATGTATTTTTCTAAACAGATTTTAGCTGAACTATTGATCACTATGAATTTTTGTGTAATGAATATGAATTGCTCCACAACATCCAGAATGCCAGACACCTCACATTTATCTTCAATCAAATCAAAATTGCATTATAGCCAGTGTGGTGCAATAGTTGAGCTCCACCCCATGAACCAGGAGGCTGCAGTTCTCCCAGTTGGGGCACATGCCTGGGTTCAGCTCACTCACCAATGGGGTCATACAGGAGGCAGCTGATCAATGATTCTCTCTCATCAGTAATTTTTCTATCCTTCCTTTTAGTAAAATCAATTTAAAAATATTTAAAAAAAAACACCTGGATTCTAGCTGCAAATTATCATAGTTCACAGAGCTAGTATCAACCCATTTTCAAGTCTTGATCCTTATTATTGATCAAACAAGAACACCAAAGTTTATGCCCAAGTTCAGTAAAATGAAACCCTGCCCCCACTCGACCCCACACATGTTTCTTCATGTTGGGCACCAAAGCCACTGACCATGGCTCAGGCCTAAGGGATGATCAGATAGATGACAGGCACTATGCATTTCTTTAGTCAGTCTTTTTCCACGACCTGTGAGTTCTAGCTCTCAACACACAGTCTTTTCTGAAACCCACACATTTCAATGATTCAAGAACCAATTCTCAAAATTTCAGCTGATTCCAGCTCTCCTATCTCTGGTATCCTAATCTCGGGACTTTAATTGTTTGTTACAGGCTATTTCTCTCTTTAAACCTCAAAACACAAAAGCATCTCTCCTCCCTCCCTCTCACATGCTAATACCCAGCACCTAATTCATTTGCTTAATGGACCAAAACAAGTGGATTAGGTATTTGCCTGATTTTTCCCCTACATTATATGGAAAACTTTTCTTTCTCTAAAGTTCCAAAAAACCACTTATTTCTCTTAGAGCACAGAGAGCCCAGATCTTACAAATGTATTTTTCACTCCTCTGATGAGTCTATAGCAAGTATTACTATTAATAATAATAATAATAATGATAATCAGTTAAACAGAAAAAGCAAATATAATGCTTTCATATATTACTGTGCATATAAATCTCTAACTTCCCAGAAGCTCTGTTCTGTCTAGAAAAATTATGAAAGGATACAAGAGCCTTCTTTCATTATTTTCCTAATTAACCTTAAAGATCACTTCAACTTCTTCTCAAAGAATTTCATTTTTTAAAAAATGAATTTTCAGGAGACCTATTTATCTTCAGTGACATCTCCTGTCATGAGTAAAGTACAAGAAAGATACGTATGGGTCCACCACACACTCACACACATCCTGTGGACTCCATACCTCACTCATGCACGCTACATATTGTTAGCATAGAGAGATAGATACTAATAAAGGAAGGGAGCAAAGGGAATCAGACATCAAGCATAATAAATCAGGTATAAGCCTGCTTCACTAGCAAGGGCAGTAGGCTCCCCAGAGTACCACTGTATCCTCCACTCTTGGGACCTAATCCTCCAAGCTGGTAGGAACGATCATTATTGGTCATTAACTGGCATTACCAAGGGAAATATAGAATAAAGTGAGAGG
>PVJN01013744.1:0-48363 GCA_004026805.1 Lasiurus borealis
CACACTCATTTTGTATAATATGGTAATGATATCACCGTAGCAGTAATTACGGGTCATCTTCATTTCTTTCATCTCTGCCTGTTCTGATGGCTTCATTCCTTTGACGGAAAAGATTTGGCTCTGGGTGCTATGATTATTTTGTTAAGCGTTATTCGAATAGACAGGAGTGAGAGAAATTAATCAATCCAAATGCAATTAGCATCATGTTTAACCCAGTGATGGACGTCTCAAGGTGAAACGGCCAGGGGAGTTTCAGACATTATTATTCAATCCAGTGGTTCTTATCTAAATTATAATCAAGAGAGGTTTTTATTGGCTTCTCAGAATGAAGATGTAACTCTTTGCCTGCCCGGGGGGTCAAAACTGGGCCTTCCTCCTCCATAGTCTTCGGCTACTGCTGGTACCTTGAAGTGGAGATGTTCCAAGCAGGAAACTTCTTAATATCCGTATCGATGAAATGGTCCATGCTGTGATCTTGGTCTGATTTTTTCTGAGAGTGGAATCTAACCTACCTATAAAATACCTAATTTGGGCCAAAATGTTTTTTGTAGACATTACATGATAGATTATTATTGCTGTTCTCCCTTTATGGATGAGGAAATTAAGACTGTGAAGCTACTAGGCTTTGGTCATAATAAGTGTCTCACTACGATGTATTACTATGTAAAGGCCCTTTGAATGTTGTACAAAAATTTATGGGTATTTAATAAAAGTTCTCACGCCAAGAGTATTAATGCATTGCTTTGATCTCATTGCCTTTCATTCAGTTGAGTTTACCCTTGAAAGGGGAACCAGATGGAACTATGAGTAGGCCTGTGAAGCCCTCTGAAAAGGAAAACAAATATAAATAAGGAGTTGTTAGCTCTCGTTTCTTAAACACCAAACTTTGGAGTTTTTGTTGTTTTGGTTTTTTTAGTAGAGAAAAGGATTATAAGAAGGACTGAATATTTGAAATCTAGTCTTGTTTTGCTCTTGAAAGAAGGCAGGGCAAGGAGAGTTGATGGAGAAACACAGGCTTCACCCAAATAACACCATTTTTCAAATGCCTGACAATTAAGATTCTTCTACTTCTGCTTTCAATCTTCAGGCATCATGGCTGACACTTCTCATATTTTATGTTCCCGCTTGATGTGTTATATTCGGAGAATAAATCTGTTGGCTAGATATTTCTGTTCTTTTTTTTTTTTTTCTGTGTGAAAAGCCATTAAAATTATTTTCCATATTGGAACTGTCCAAATTTGTTTACCTGTGCGCTGAGTCCTGGCTTTTCATTTTTATATTACTTCTTGGATAAAACATTACCTGGCTTTGGGCCTTACTATGAATTGAAGGAAAAAAAAATGTTTGGTATAAAATTGTCTTTCTCTGAATTTAATGGAGGGAGCACTGTTTAGAAGAAGAAAAAGTCCTGTTAGACAAGGGACCCAGTATAAAGGGAACCTGGAAAGTGTGCCCCCAAAAGGCTTCTTTGAAAATTCTGAGGATGAAGATTTTGATCGTCTGATAGTTTAATCACAGATGTAGCATGCATACTGTTCTTTTCTCAGATATTTCAATCTCCTTTTTGAAATGCTTATGCCTGAAGAACTTTAGGCAAAAGCCTGGAAGCTGCTTGGCTTACCATCAAATACTACTTTTGTGTGTTTTAGAGAAAAGTGAGATTTTTACCAGACTTTCACGTGGGTGTGTTCTCCCCCAGGAGTTGATTGAGAATGGTCAGTATACTTTATTACAATTAACTATCTTCTGAGGCTACCAAGCCTAATAAGGCTCCAAGAGACCCTTCCTCATCCAGTGGCACCAGGCTCAGTTCGCAGCACCTTCTGCTCTTGTCAATGCCCCTGCACCAGCTGCTCTCACATTAGAGGCATTAAAAAGTGCTTAGTCCTTGACTTGAATTATCGATCGCTGAGTAGTACGTTTTGTGCAGAGGTCTGAGCTGGAGCCTGGTGAAGGATCTCAGCCTGGCGGGCTGCCCTGGAATGGCTCTGTTGTATGCTGGCTCCGAGCCAGAGCGACAGAAAACTTTCCACATTGCTGTGAGAGAGAAGTCAGCATTATAAATCATAGTGGTATACTTTTGTTCTCTAATCCAGCAAAATACCTGTGAAGAGCTAGGACCATCTTAAAGGCCACTTCTAATTTTATTTTAATCTTCCCTAATGTCTAATACATCAGAGGTTCTTTGTGCGATTAACGTAACTATCATCCACCCCCTTCACGCTTTTCTTCTGCACAACACACACCGATGACTAAGAGATCCCTCTTGTTATAGTGATGAGAGTTTATTCAAGGTTTCAAGGACCAAAAAGTAATTTTTAAAAAGTGAAAACTGTCATTACAATAGATGACATCATTTCTACAAAATATCTTCTGTGAAACTAATTAGATAAATAGCCTTTTAGGAGACTGATTTGTACGACACTGACTAGGATTTTGTGTGTTTCTTTTTGCTAGAAGTAGCTGCGTAGTGTGGTTAAGGAAGGTAGCTGCCTCTAACTAATACCCAGCATTATTCTGGCAGGTTTGATCCTGCAGAATATGTGTTACAAATGCAAGTCATTCATGTTCCCACTTGTTTTGCATTTGAACTCTTTTTAAAAATCAGTAGTTCAGCACTCCTGGTGCTGCTGGTGCTCATTCAGTGAGGACCTGGTACCTCGCCATGGCCAGTGGAAAACAACGGTCATGGCTTACACCTGCTCCCTGTGCTTCTGGCTGAATGGCGTTCCTCTTGTGGGAGCGCACTGACCACCAGGGGGCAGCTCCTGCATTGAATGTCTGCCCCCTGGTGGTCAGTGCACATCATAGCGACCAGTTATTCCACCATTCAGTCAATTTGCATACTAGCCTTTTATTATATAGGATTGGATAACATTTAAAATCACTTTATTTTTTAAATTATATGAGACTGAAAAAACAAAAACAGTGGTTATTAATTTGAAGGTGGTAGGGCAGGTAGTTCTGTGGTGTGGTTTAAGATTAAGAGGCGTATCCTGCCAAAACCGGTTTGGCGCAGTGGATAGAGCATCAGTCTGCAGATTGAAAGGTCCCAGGTTCAATTCAGGTTGCGTGCACATCCCCAGTAGGCAGTATGCAGGAGGCAGCTGATCAATGTTTCTCTCTCATCGATGTTTCTAACTGGTCTCTCCCTTCCTCTCTGTAAAAAATCAATAAAATATATATATATATATATATATATATATATATATATATATATATATATATTTAAAAGAGGCATATCCCACTTAGTAAACTATTGAAGGTCTTTGTGAATGACAAGGTTTATCAATGATGCAGATCAGGTTTCAGTTTGATGGGCAGCTAATTGGACCAGTGAACCAGGCACCAGCACAGTTGGGCATGGAGTTTGAAGATTCGTCAGTGCCTTCCAGCATCAGACAGGTGTCTATTATCAAGAGACTGCTACTTTACTCCAGAACTCTGTTCCTCTGGACTCTAGAACAGTGGTTCTCAACCTTCCTAATGCCACGTCCCTTTAATGCAGTTCCTCATGTTGTGGTGACCCCCAACCATAAAATTTTTTTCGTTGCTAGCACCGATATAAGTGTCCTTGACTGGAATCAAACCCGGGACCCTTCAGTCCATGAGCAAATGTTCTATTCACTGAGCCAAACTGGCTAGGACTAATGTGTTTTTTTAGAGAATTTTTATAAGAATTTATTTTAAACAAATTGACAACCTGCTGGGGAATAAGATCTCAAATGCTCCTTGTGAAATCAAAGACAATTTTACAACTTTTTATACATAGTTATTACATATAGGGCAATATGTCTTTAGCTAGGGATAAATTACTGTAAAAGAAATGAATCCTAGATAGTTTTCCCATCAAGTGTCTTGTGGCTTAAATAAACTTGTTTGAAATGGAAGAGATGATTATACAATAGTTAGCACTTACTGAATGCCCCTGTGACCTTTGTATTAACCCCACCTTGAACAAAGGATGACTTGGGAGACTTGGCCTTGGTAGTAGTTAAGCACAGGAGCTGTTAAGTAGCAGGGTTCATGGGTTCAAGTCTACGCTTGTCCAATGCTGAAAGCCCTGCTCCTTTCACCGTTATGCCGTCTCCTTTGTTCCCTGGCCATTCATACTAGAGTCTCCGAAAGACAGCGTGTGGTTGCTCTTCAGGATGTGAGCGAACCAGTGGAACGTAACTCTTCTCCACCTCACTAATGTTTTTAATTATATCGAGGCACAGAAATATTTAAAGTACAAATTGGAATTGAAAACCAAACATTATGAGTTTCTTCCATTTCATTAAAAGTTACTTATTCTTTACATTGTTCCCTACATTAAAGCCACGCAGAATTTTATCAGGCAATTGCCTCAAAGTTATAATCTGGAAAATCTTTCTATAATGAAACCCATATGTCATGGGTGAAAGGTGCAAAGCCCTGGCAGAGAGGGCTGGTCTCGGGAGAGATTCGCACCCAATCTCGTTAACCAGGGTGCCTCTGGTAATCCCTCATCCCCTCACCAGTGAGAAATCAATCTGTGCCACTGACTCTCTTTCAACCAGCCACCAGAAAATTTACTGCGGAGAAGGCAGTTTGGGGATAGTCATCGTGGAAAGGGAGCCAGGGGCAAGGCTAAATGGAGGATGGAGGATTGGAGAGCCTAGAGAAGACATTATATTAAACCACACAGCACCTTCCCAGCAAGGAGGATGCAGTCCTCCCTTCAGCCCTGACCTCTCTGAGCATGCCCAGATATTTACAGTTGCCATGAACCTGACAGTCTTAGGAAAACTAGCAGGGGATAATGGAAACAGCATAAACCTGGAGGTTGATTGTGGTGTATCCATTTGCCGCCTGTAAATGTGTACAAGTGGTCCCCTCTCCCACACTCTGCAGCAATCCACGTGTTCCCCCTATGGTGACAGTCTCTATTGTGGCTTTCTCAGTTTATGGTCTCATACTGCAGAGGAGAGCCCGTAGTAAATCATGACCACACGGAGGTCATGCCTCTCTCCGCCCAGCACACACTGTGGTGGTGGTGACCAGTGGGTCCCCCTTGGCATAGTTACTAGAAGGTGGTAGGGTGTTCACTTCCTGCTAAAATTGTAACCCTAGAGAAGTAATCCAGAATTAGAAAATGGTTACGAAATTTTGTTGAGTCTAGAGAAAACTCTCTCTAGCAATTTTCTTGTCTCTAGGGTTGTCTTCTAGCACATTGTAGAAAAAAAGGACCAGGAGAGAAGGGAAGCATTGAAAGTGCCAAGCTAAAAGCATGTATTCTTACCATTAATTAGAGAATTCACCAAACTGTAACTATTGAGAAGAAGGAGGGATGGCACTAGTCAGAGGGAAATAGAAAAATCTTCCTCTCCTCTGTAAGCAAACCATGGACATCTCTGAAGGATTTATCCCAAAGAGACGTGAAATCCTTGGCGGAAATTTTTTAGTGAAGTGCATTTTCATATTAAACCCTACTGAAAGGTGTGCGTGCGTGCGTGTGTGTGCGTGTGTGTGTGTGTGTGTGTGTGTGTGTGTAGAAGAATACAGAACAGTAGCAGAAGGCTGTCTCCTACTCCTAATGGGATTTTATAGCAGCATGTGCAAGTTTGTTTCAGAAGTCTAAAATGAACAGATGTTGGTATAAATTACCTCAGTGTCTGATGTCTTGCAAATTAAAAGCGCGGTTGGCATCACTAAACAATCTCTCTAGGTTTGGGGGGGGGGGTGCCTTTAGCAGGCAGTGATTACTGTATCAGGTTGGTAAGAATCTTCACACCGCAGCAGAGCGGGAGAGCAAGAAGGAAAAGAGGAATCAAATAAGGGCTCTGTGAATTAATCAGAGATGCTAACATCTCTGATGACAAGTGAACAGGAGGACACGTGCCCTGGAGCAGCCCCTGACCCGCAGCAATTTCTCTGTGCACAAAAAGGGGCTGGTGCTTAGGATGTGATTTATAGGGACGGCCCTCTTTTAGGGAGCAGCTATGTCACAAATTCGTATATCTCCTATATAGGACTGGCGAGGAGGAAAACTTTCTCCCCTCCCATGCAGAAGATGATGTCTTTTGAATTACTTCTACTTTTACTGTGGTTTCCTGCAGCTCTGTGTACTTAGATTAGGTGGAAGGGGGAGGAATGATTGAGTGGGTGAGGGGCTGTTAAAAGGGATTGGTTAAATTCAAGGAGAGCTCGCCACCGAGAGACTTTGGAATATTCATTTATTTTTCTGATACATCCTTTTGATTCCTTGACTAGATTGGATCTTTTTAAATTTTAAGTGTTAAAATCTTGGTCATTTTCCCATTTGGAGAAAAAATAATAAAGAATTGGGGATCTGCAGGGCAGCGGGCGGAAGTCATTACTGATATTAATGGAGTGCTCCTGGCCCCGAATTTTAGGAACAAGGTTATGTTTACCCAATGGAGTCTTGTGTTGCCCGTGTCTGGTTTCCATAGCACCTGCTTCTGGCCAGGTTGCAGGATCGCTGGATGCTCTGCTTCAGGTCCTTCACAAGCCCCTGAGAGTGGGCAGAAAGAAGTGAGGAGACCCACGCAGGCCAAAAGTGTAAGTCGATATCTATAGCATCTGGCTGAGGGAAAGATCCCAAGGAGTGGAATTTGTGAGATTTCTACTGACCCTTATCACAGTTCATTCATTGATTCACTCAGGAGGTACTGAGTGCAAGAGCAGCAGCAGGCTACTTCCCCTCCTCTGAGAGGTGTTACATTAGTGATACCACTGTCCCAAGCATGTTCACTGCTGAACAGCCAAGAGGACAGGGCAGGTGACATTAATATGTACCCATTTCACAGATGAAGAAACTGAGGCTCATACCCAGCTCCTGGTGTCACCCAGCTGCTAAATGCTACAGCTGGAACTTAAACTAATCCTGTGTTCTCTGAAAGAAGTCATGCTACCTCCCCTGGGCAAGAAATTTTTAAAAACGTTGTCTTTCAATGACAGTCTATATTAAATATTATTCTGAATTAGTTTCAGATGTACAGCAAAGTTCTTAGAAAAGTAGGTACTTGCAGAGTGGACTCATGCACTGCCCCCACTTCTACCCTCACCCTCTCCTGCTGCTTCAAGTACTCACCTGGCCCCATTTCCTCCAGGATAGTTAGTCTTTGTCTGTCTTCATGCCACCCCACCTCCCTCCCTCCATTAATCAGCATTGTTTCCATCAAGGGAAATCATTTTCTTGCCAAACAAACAAGGTAAATTTAAAAAGAACCCCACAGTATTGAGAACGGAGCACCAAGGGCCACTAACAAGTCTTACTGTCTGTGGAAGGGAAGAAACCAACTTCGTTGTTATCCTTGGTTCTGGTTCTTGGGTATATCATCATTCACTCAGCCCAGTTTTTCAGCAGATGCTAGGTCCAGCACTGTGCTAGGCGCTGGTGAACAAAGAATAATAAAACAGCCGAAACCGGTATGGCTCAGTGTATAGAGCGTTGGCCTGCAGACTGAAAGCTCCCAGGTTCGATTCTGATCAAGGGCATGTATCTCGATTGCGGGCACATCCCCAGTAGGGGGTGTGCAGGAGGCGGCTGATCGATGTCTCTCTCTCATCGATGTTTCTGTCTATCTCCCTTCCTCTCTGTAAAAATTCAATAAAATATATTTTTAAAATAATAATAATAGAGTCTCTGCCCTCTATTTTTATACTTCAACAGAGGAAAACAAGTATATAAACAGATCATTGCAGATCTGATAGGAACTTTGTAGGTAGAGGGTTGGTATAAATCCACCAAGAAAGGAGCGGTCCGTTTGCTTTGAGACAGGGAGGGATTGTGGGCACATGAGACCAGACCCGGCGCTGAGACTTCCATTCCTAATTAATGGGTTTCCTTTCTCTTTGTTGGATCTCAGGAACGCATGAAAGATGGGGAATATGTATAGACTGCAGTTACCAAAAGCTTTCTTGTGGTTACAGAGTTTGTGTTGTTTTACTTCTTCTTTGTACAAGTCAACCAGGAACTTGGATGTAGGTGGGGTGGGGAGAGTGGGAGCCCATTGGCTTGGCACCCTTGGCTTTGGACTTGAGAGGGCAGGAGGTCAGAGTAAAGGTCCTTCTCATCTCTGCAGGAGCCTCCCTGGCCACCTCACTTTTTGGCCAAGATGGAGACATGTTCTTAGAAAGCCAGGGGGTACAGCCTGCTGTGTGCCCTCTGCTTGTTCCAGAGGACTTCTAGCCTCCAGGGCAAGCCATCGGAAACTCTCAGCACTGTTACATCAATGTGGGGGTCTGAAAAGATGATCTTGTGGGGATGAGGATGAAGGGGGTTTTAGGCTTCATACGATTTTGGAGGATTCGCTTGACAGCTAAAACGGGGGGCTTCTGCAGTGACCCTTGTAATTGAGAAATGTTTTACTTTCATTTCAGAGCCTCATATGTAGGAAAGTAGCTATATAAACCCTCTTGTAACTACAGCATTCAAAGATTGATGGCACTGAAAGTCAGAGAAAGACACATAAACCTTGCCTGACTATATTAAATATCTAAGGACTGACAATGCCAAGAGAGAGAAGACCGAAGTTCTATAAACCCTACTTTATTACTCCATCCACAGATGAACTGCACTGAGGGGCCATAAACCCTGTTATATTACAGTATCCAGGGACTGCCATTGAGGGATGGGGTAAATGGTCTCTAATTCTGATTTGAGATTTTAAATGTCCAAGAAACCAGCAACCCATAGAAGACTGTAATCTTGGTTGGATTTTAGCCTCCAAGAGCAAACGCCTGTGCTAGTAAACGTGATTATTAGGTTATATTCTTTAGAGAGAGAGAGGTTCGGGGAATTCCATGATGATTTCTGTAAGGGTTGATGGATGATGTTTTCCCCGGTTGGCCTGTGCCCTGTAGCAACGACCAACTTCAGAACAGCTCTGGACAGTTTTAGTTGCCAGTAGTGGTGTGTTTCCCCCCTTTTTGAACGTTCGTGGTGATTGACTCTGTTGCGGTCTACCGTATACAATTTAATTAGTCTGTGTTTTTAAATTAAACCTTCCTATCATCCTTTTCCCCCACAGATTTTAGGTCTTCATTGATCTTTCATTTGCTTTTTTATTTCAGCCAGAGAAATGACACGGGGGAAATTCCTCAACATTCTAGAGAAACCCAAGAAGTAGCAGCAGCTTGTGGACAGAAAGTCCCGGGGGCTGGAGCCACACTCCGCTCCCAGTGCAGCTCTGATGATGCGCACCTCACTGCTTCCTGGCGAGAGGCTGGAGGCTGCACCTCCAGGGCTGACCCTCTCCCCTGCTCCTGGTACTCTGCGCCTCCGAGGACATTCGGCAGCAAGAGAAGAATCTGTTCTACCCAAGGATCAATGCAGTTGTTCAGTCAGCTTCCAGACTTTGACCAGCGCCACCTCAGATGTGGGTACCACCAGAGGGCATATCATTCTGAAAGGTCAAAGCCCTGCTTTCTCGTTTCTGGAAGTGGTTCAGGAGCCCCAGGATCTTAGAGTTGATTTGATTCAGTGATGGCAAAGCCCGTTGTAACAGCGATTGCATGAGTTGTACTTGATCTCTTAGGAAGTATTTATGATGCAAGGAGCCCAGAGACCAGTTAGATTCTGGACCAGACCATGCAGGTTGACCTGTGAACTCTCCAGTGCATACGAGGTTCTAAGAATCCCCAGCTGGAGAAACCAGAATCTTCTAGAAATGGCACCTGCTTTTAAAATTCTACACCTCTCATGGTAGTCCCGTACCCTAAGCCACCCATTCCCTACTTCCTAGCTCCCACCATCAATTCTGACTCCAGAGAAGGGGATCCTTGCATATAAAGTCCCTCCTAGGATTAGTTTGTGGAGTGAAAGGCCCATGCACAGTTGCATTAGACCTCAAGACCAATTTAAAGGTGACAGAAAGGGCTTTTGAGTTCTAATTAAGCTGTTACAAATTCAAGCGAGATAGTTAGTATGGCCTGAAGGTGGGAAAAGGGGGTTGACTGTAGGAGTTTGATTTAATTAACAACTAGAAACTCTGACTGACCTTACAGGAATGTGCGTGCTATGCAGTGAAGGCAGTGTCCCCCCTTTACCCTCTCTCACAGCACTTATCAGATATGTCACCCATAGGACAGGAACACACATGAAAGGAAAAGGGAATTTCCTGACTTAAATATTAACTCTTGCCAATTATGTGTCTCTGTTAAAACCTGAAAATCTAGCTATGGGTAATAGTGATTACACATGTTCTCCGTATTTTGTCTTACAAGCCTCTAATGTTTTGAAGAATACATGGAGTTTCCTGAACTCTATGAAAAGAGCATCCATGTGACAGTAGCCTGATGGTGGTTGGATATAAGGAAGTTCGTAGTCAAGTTTTTGGCCCTGAGTGTCTGCGAGGGCTTGGCACTATTCACTTTAATAGCTGGTCCGTTAACCGTAACCTGTGCCTTGTTTCTCCGTTAGAGTTAATGTGGGATTTTTCTCTCCTTTGTGCCATTGGACCATCCATGCAATTTTACTTACTGACAAGAGGGGAAAATTGAACACAAGATAAAAGGGATGAGTATGGGACGGAAAACATTCTGCCTAGAAGGTTAGGCTATAGAGGCTTTGATTTTAAGTTAAGCTTATTATTGACATTCCTTTATCTTAAATATGGTTGAAGAGTTTGCATATTCACACAGAAATAGTGGCATAATAGCAGACTCTTCCTTTTGAGAGCTGATGATGTCAAAAGGGGAAATTAAGAAATATATGGAGTATATTGGGATACCTCCCCCAAACCAACTTGTCTGTAACCTGAACCTATGTAGTTGGTTTTGGGTCTGCTTTGACTCTTTCCTTTACTGTCATAGTAGTCACCAGCACTTAATGTAAGCGGATATTTTAGAATTGTGATATTTATTGGTTTTATATTTGTCGTCCTCAGAAATGTTAATGTTGTGTTTTTATATTGATAATGTAAAATTTATGAACTATGTGTGCATGTATGTATTTCAGGGTGTTGGAAGGTTGTACTTTGTACATAATGTCTTCTGTGTCGTCATAATAAATATGTCCCTTTTATAGGAGAGTGAGTTTTTCTTCAAAGGGCCAAGTTGCATACTTAAAGCATAGACCTCATCAGAAAGAGCAGCTATGACAAATAATCTGCTGTCTTCCCTTCATGTGAGAGTGGGTGGTGTGGGGCTTTGTAGTCACCTACCACATGGTCTGCTAGCTTCCGGTTTATCCCACCTGCCATCGAGCTCATTAGCACTCAACTCCCCAAAGTAGACTTAAAAATCTCTAGGACCTCCCCAGGTCTAATAAAGTCTGGGTCTCGCATCCTGGCACCCTAAACTCTCCGCATGTAACCCTAAGTAAGCCTCCCTGTTGTTTATTTCCTCGCCATCATACAAAGTTTCTATTCCAATGAATCGGACCAATCCCCAGTTCCTCACTGGAGTGCTTTGCCCATGCCATTGAGTTCCTAGAAAGTCTCATCCTTTGGGCACATATTAAGCCCTGTCCTTCCTGTAAACCCTTGAATCTCCTGCTGGAAATAAGCCTGCCCCCTGCATTCCTATAATCTTTACGTAGGCCGGCCTGTGACTTACCACACTCTGCCTGACACTGAAGTGTTCCGAGCCCCCACCTCACCGCCCTCCTAAATCAGAAGCTCCTCCAGGTGTTGGCTGACTCCTGCACATCTGGTTCTTCAAGGTCTTTTTGAACTGGGGGTTCAGAATGTATCCCTTTACAGACTTCCTGTTAAATATGATGGATTGAGAACAAATATTTACCTGCCATCTACTAAAATCCTTAGTAGGAGTTCTTTTTCAACTCTGTTTAAGAACTAAAGAAGAGGAAGTATTAATCAGTACTACTACTGTCATCCATTAATAACACTATCAATGCCCTTTTAGAGAAAACATTCCATTTCAGAAAAGCTAATTGCTAAGCTTCATTGGCTCATGCCTGATTTGCAATAAAACATCTGGATGGACCATAGGTTTCTGGGATTCAGGAAAGTATGGCTGGCTGACTGACTTATTAAAAAGGGGCAGCATGAATGTTCTGGTCTAAATCTTTAGAAATTATTTTTCCAATAACTAATTATTATTTGCCCAAAAGTGTGTTTTCCCTTTCCCATTCCGAATACCATATTTGCAGCACATAGGTTGGTGCGTAAGGCACATTTTTATTGATTTCAGAAAGGAAGGGAGAAAGAGAAATATCAGTGATGAGAGAATCACTGATCAACTGCCTCCTACAAGCCCGCCCCCTACTGGGGATTGAGCCTGCAGCCTGGGCATGTGCCCTTGACTGGAATTGAACCTGGGACCCTTCAATCCGCATGCTGATGCTCTATCCACTGAGCCAAACCAGCTAGGGCGAGGCACATTTTTAAATTCTTAAATTTTTTCTCACCAGCAGTCTCTCTGCTTCTTGCTCACCTCAGTCTCTTGATTTGCGGTGATTTGCTTGGCTTTTCTTCCACCGTGTGAGCACTGAAAGTTCACAGGACATCAGTTGTATTGATACCACAATGCCATCATTAATTTTTCTTTGCCTTTTGTTACGCACTTGCCATGTTTTTAAAGTGGAGACTTGCTAACTGCTCCCTAATTTCGGTGCTCTAGCTGCAGCTTATTGTGGCTCCTGTGTCTTCTGAGAGCCAGCTTCTAGCTCCAGTGTCTTCCCCACTGTCCCTGTGGCTTCCAGAGGGCGTTTGGACTTCCTCTTTGTCATAAAGGCAGGATCATTCCCAATGGAATGCTGTTGTCCCTTTTGTTTCCTCCAAAGCATGACAGGAAGGTCAACTGGCAGAACAGGAAGTGGGGAAATTGGCAGATGGGCCAAGGTGGATAGTCCCTGGGGTCAGATAACATGGTTTTACCAGCTCTCAACTTCTGCACAAACTCCGTCTCCAAGCATTGCTTACGTTCTCTGTTCTGTTTCCTTCATCCTGTGAGAGCTGCAGGACTACCTGAGCCCCTCATGGGCTCCATCTCACCCCCACCTTCAGAGAGTCGGCAAACGCGGTCTTTCCAAGTTTGTAAGTTCGGACTGGCCTGTCCAGTGACATTGCAGGCTGTGGGGATGTATCCCTGACGATGCCAAAAGAGGCCACAGACCCTAGCCAGTCTGGCTCAGTGGTAGAGTGACAGCCCGCTGACTGAAGGGTCTTAGGTTCGATTCGAGTCAAGGGCACATACCTCAGTTGCAGGCCCAATCTCCAGTGCAAGCTGCAACCAATCAATGTGTCTCTCTCACATCAATGTTTCTCTCTGTCTCTACCCCTTCCTTCCTCCTCTCTCTCTCTCTCTCTCTTCTTCTCTCTCTCTCTCTCTCTCTCTCTCTCTCTCAAAATCAATAGAAAAAATACCTTGGATGAGGATTAACAAAAATAATAAAATAAAAATAAGGCCACTGGCCTTCCCACTCTTTGCCCAACATGTTTTCTTCATCAGCGGGGGTGGTGGGGGCTTCAGGTGGCACCTGGTGCAACCATGAGGCTCCTGGTCGGCGGGGGCTGGCCGAGCCTGTTAATTAGCACATGGGCACCCCAACGCTCCATTAGCCCGGCCAGGCCTTCGGAACCTTCCCTTCCTCCTAATGAGAGCGGGAAGCAGGGCCTCACAAAACACTGCCTCAGAATAATATTCAGCTTTGTCCCCACCAGTAACCAGGGCTGACAGGATCACTCTGTCCATTTCTCTTCTAATTAGCACAATTCCAGCGTGGCCTGGGCCAGCAAACGGAGAAAAGCGATCGGACAACCGTACTGAATCACAAACACAAAGAGGGCCATTCCCTCTAATTAGGTGAGACAATTCCTCAGTCTTTTCTCGGCTGGAGTTTGCCGCTAAGACTCTTGCCGTTTGGGTCCCAGCAACACAAAGTTACATGTCTCCCTGGGACACTAATCAGCCCCAAATTGTCTTCCGCTTCACACAGCTCTACCCAGAGGGCAGGCGCGGGAGCCAGGGGACATGGTCTCTAAACGAGCAGCTGTCCCCAGCTCTAACAAGCAAACCTGGGCGGTGGGCAGCTGGCTTAAGGGAACTGCTCTGGGCACAGCCTGGTCGTGTCACCTTAGCTGGGGTCTCAGCTCTGAGAATTCCTGACCCCGGGGGAAGCCCACTCTGCTATTTGGCTTCCCCTATTTATTCACCACCTTCTGTCTACTGTCCCCTTTTGGTGTCCTCATTGCTTCTCCCACCTGTCCACTAGGGTGGCATCCTCCTGGAACTCCACTGAAGCCCTACAAACTAGTTGCCGTCGCAAGGACGGGACACAGGTGAATTCGACTCTGAAAGGGACCTGGTAGGGGCCCACACTGCCAGCGATCACCTCTATGTCTCCCGCTCTTCCACGGTCCTCGCCTGCTACCCGTCTTCTCTCTCCTGGAAGGTCCCTATTTTTTAAAACAGAAAAGTGGCCCATCAGCTCCCAGGGCAAGGAGCCACAACTGGCTTCACTCCATGCGGCTCAGAGGTTGGCCATTAATAAACAGAAACCGCTCCCCAAGGGTTGCAGCCCATTACAGGGATTACTGGGGGTGACAGAGCCATGAACTTGGTCATGGCCAGGGACAAGGAATGCAGGGGAGGGTGGCCGTTGGAATCTCAATTAAACTCCCAAGTTCTGAGCGGAGTTGCACTCACATATTTTCATCTTTCCCCTGTCCTCTGCTTTCTGATTGATCTATCCTGGATGCTCCGGAAAGCTGCCTCCAATAGCACAAAACACTCAATTATCTAGAATCCAAGGAGCTAGAAAACTCAAGTGATCGGGGTTGCTTTCTTGTTTTCCCATCGTCCTGAGATGTATCTGAGACACAGAAAGGGAATAGTAACATTTGATTTTTTTAAATAACTTTTGGGAGGTATCAAAGAATTGATCCAAATTTGTTCAGTCTCCTAGAGTTTCTTTGGCTAAAAAACAGAACTTAGAACAGGACCTGTGGGAAGGAAGAGGATGGACTGTGCCAGTCCTCAGTGTTCGGAGCTGTGCTGCCAGTCTAAGTACGGTAAGAGCTGGGATGTTTAGAGCTGGGATGTTTAGGAGATCGCTTCTCTCTGAGCCGCAGGCTCCTTGGGCCCTTCTCCACCTTAAAGCAGCAGCCGGTGTCATGGAGAAGGGCGTCGAGCCAGGCTGCCCTGGTCCAAGCCTTGTTTCTGCGGTTTATTAGCCGTGTGACTGGGTAAACCGTTGACTTCTCTGTGCCTTCGTTTACCCCTCTATGGAATGGGTCCAGTGATGACACCTAACTCCGAGTAAGCATGTCTAAATTTTTTTTAATATATTTTATTGATTTTTTACAGAGAGGAAGGGAGAAAGTCAGAAACATCGATGAGAGAGAGACATCGATCAGCCACCTCCTGCATGCCCCACAGTGGAGATGTGCCCGCAAGCAAGGTACATGCCCCTGACGGGAATCAAACCTGGGACCTTTCAGTCCGCAAGCCGACGCTCTATCCACTGAGCCAAACCAGTCTTGGGGAAAAGCATGTCTTTAAAATTGGGTTCAATGTAGCGTTTGATTTTTTATTATACTCACATTTGTTAAAAATCGATCACCCTTACAGGGAATAGATGATGACGTTTGGTTACCTTGAGCAGAGCTCCTGTCTTTCTAACTCTTCAGGAAAGCTGACGGTCTCCTACATACCTCCCCTGCTCCCATCCTTCCACCCTCTGGGGCAGCCCAGGGCATGGACACTCAGCAAACACCACTGTCAGCGGCAGTGAAGACCATTTGCTGCTAATCAGAGAGGGAAAGATACTCTTTGTGACAGCATCAGGTTTCTGAACTGACGGTGAATTTGACATAAGCCTCACGTCATTATGCGTCACGAGTCTCAGCGGTCCTAATATTCTCTGAGCATCCACGCTGTTCCACTCCCCGCACAGGAATGCTCTTCCCTGTTTTGCTCTGTCCTTCCCTCCGCCCCTTCCTCCCAGTCCCTCCATCCTTCCTTTCCAGGGCTGGGCAGAGCCACTCAGGCTGGCCTCCCCCTCAGCCTCCCCTCGGCTGTGACCTCAGAGCCCATGCAGAGCAGCCTGGTCTGGCTGCAGCGAGGCCTCGGGGTCAGCGAGGGCTGAAGGTCACATCCCAGGGCCTTCCCAAATGCAGCCAAGCCCCAGGAGCCAGCGGCGACACACAAAGGAGCAGCCGTGGAGTCAAGTTGGGAAAGTCAGTGACTGCGGCTGAGTGGCAATGAGAAGCCCTGGCTGCGGCCGCTGGCGAAGCCCGGGCAGGGCCACCAGATGCACGGGGACAGAACCGGAAACGGTGTCCGAGGAATGGGTGGCTCTAGGCCTCCTGCTCCCTCACCTCCGTCTGATCTGCTGCTGCTGCTGCTGCCTTCTTACCGCTGACCCTGGTCTCTTGCTCCCCCCACAGCCTCAATGCCCAAAACCTACGTCCCTAGGTCCCTTGAACATGTAATTATCGTGTATATTATGCTACATTCACAGAAGGGACTATTACATCTCGTTCGATAGTGATCATGAAGAAATTGGGATGCATAAGCCCAGGCATCTGACTAGACCTAGGAGGGTCTTGCTTCCCTTTATCCTTCAGCAGAAATAGATGTCTTAAGGACTAAAAAAAATTCTGGGCCTGCCACACCCACTCCCTCCACCTCAGGATGTGCACTGTCCACGCTGTTTCCCGAAGATGTGCTCCTTTCTGTCCAGCGCAGGGTAGCAAAACAAAGGAAAATGTCAGCCACGTGCAGCCCTGAACCTTCAGTCCGCGCCGGGGCTTCAGCTGGATGGACCGGGGCCACCAGCTCTGCAGAGGGAGCGCTTGCTCGGGGACAGACAGCTGACGCCATTGTTCAACATGGGGAGTGCCGGGCAGGCGACCCTTCACAACATCAACCAAAGATTGATGCAAATTGGTTTGGTTCTGACCCTGTCACACCAGGAAGGATAATGATTCCAGCAGCGCCAGGCGTGGGAGGGGGCTGCGCGTGGGGGCGGGGGCGTGAGCGCTGGTGTCTCACTCCGCATCTTCATTAATGATCTGAAAGACGGTAAACAGCATGCTAATGAAACCTGCAGATGATTGCTATCACAAACCCCAGAGAGGACAGGGGAATCGCGCGGCGGGCCCCAGTCCGCTTAGAAATATGGGCAGGAGATTGTCAAATGAGATTCGTCCTCGGAAAATGAAAGTCGACGTGTCAGGAAGGAATGATGAAGGTGCCTCTGGACGGGGGATTGCAAACCTGGAAAGCAAAGGTGGGTGGCAGGGTCGGGAGGCTGAGTGAGGGGATAAGGTTTGGGGTGTGTGGGAAGAGACAGAGGAGCTGGCCGGGGTGGACCCAGGAGACAAATGCTCAGTGCGTTCCTGGCAGAACTGACTGCCACCAGCTGAGCCCTGGGGCCAACAGTGTCTGCAGCCCAGGGGCCAAGCAGGTTGCCCAGGCCCGTTCGCCCGTGTCAGCGCCTGGAGCTGCAAGGCTGGGTTCTGCCTTCACACACGCAAGGCTGGGCCTACTTGCACTTGTCCTTGAAGCTATAAATGCCATTTGACCTGATTTACTAAAATGAAACAAGCAAAAACACATTTTTAAATAAACTTTGCCCCAGCCGAAACCGGTTTGGCTCCATGGATAGAGCGTCGGCCTGTGGACTGAAGGGTCCCAGGTTCGATTCCGGTCAAGGGCATGTACCTGGGTTGCAGGCACATCCCCAGGGTGGGGGCGTGCAAGAGGCAGCTGATTGATGTCTCTCTCTCTCATCAATGTTTCTAACTCTCTATCCCTCTCCCTTCCTCTCTATAAAAAATCAATAAAATATTTTAAAAAATAATAATAAGTAAATAAATAAAATAAAAAACTTTGCCCCAAATTATTAGACATAGGATATTCAAGAGCAGGAAAAAGAAAATTTCCCATCTTCAATGATTTCCCAATTCAATAAATATTGCTTGCAAGTGTACCTCATTTATATGAAGTGCACAAATCTTAAGTGTACATATAACTCAATTTTTTAAAAATATATATTTTTATTGATTTCAGAGAGGAAGGGAAAGGGAAAGAGAAACATCAATGATGAGAATCACTGATGGGCTGCCTTCTGCATGCCCCCTACTGGGGAGTCAAGCCTGCAACCTAGGCATGTGCCCTGACCGGGAATTGAACCGGTATGTCCTGATTCATAGATTGACTCCCAACCACTGAGCCATGCTGGCCAGTCCTCAGTGACTTTTTTTTCCTTGAGCAAGTCACTTTACCTCACTAAGCCTTGGTTTCCTCGTCTAAAATGGGCATGCCAGCCCATTTTATATACATAACACACAGACACAGACAGCAGTGCGGTGCTAGCCACAGGGATGCCAGGGGCAGGTGGAAGTGGGCAAAGGGGTGACAAAGGGGGATGGAAAGAGACTGGACTTGGGTGATAACTGCACAGTGCAGTAGGCAGATGGTGTTTTGTTGGACTGTGCACTTGAAATGTGTATGGTTTGTTAACCATGTCACCCCAATACATTCAATTAAAAAATTAAAATAAACAAAACAGTGTTACCCTAGTCAGGGGACTAAGTAGGTAGGAACTGACCACAGGGAGTCCTCTGCAGAGCAGGAGGGCTCTAACGGGCAAACACCGCACTTTATAGTCTGAAGTGCTGCTAAAAGCTGCTAAAAGCTACTAAAAGCATTGTTCTTAACCACGTCGTTTATGTAAAGAAAGGCAGAAGGATCTATTTCCCAGTTTTCTTTTTGGGAGGAGGCAACCAAAATTTTTGGTGGCCTTGTTTAAAAAAAAAAAAAAGGGGGCAGAAGGAACCTGGCTGGGATGGCTCAGTGGTTGAGCATTCATCTATGAACCAGGAGGTCATGGTTTGGTTCCCAGTCAGGTCATATGCCAGGATTGCAGGTTCAGTCTCCAGTGTGGGGCATGCAGTAGGCAGCCGATCAATGGTTCTGTCTCTCTCTCATTTTCTCTCTGAAATCAATAAAATATATATATATTTTATTTATTAGGCAGAAGGAGCCCTAGCTGGTTTGGGTCAGTGGATAGAGCGTTGGCCTCCGGAATGAAGGGTCCGGGGTTCAGTTCTGGTCAAGGGCACGTGCATAGGTGTGAGCCCAATCCCCAGTTGGGGGGCATGTAGGAGGCTGCTGATCAATGATTCTCTCTCATCATTGATGTTCCATCTCTCCCTCTTCCTTCCTCTCTGAAATCATTAAAAAATTTTTAAAAAGCAGGAGAAAGGAGAAATTAAAAGAAGTTTATTTTCCATGAGGGGAATTAAAATAAACAACCTGAGATCTTTATTTGTCTTGTTTCTTCCTTATACATACTCCACCCTACAAATCTCTACTAACCTGTCCTACCAACCTCCACACATGTAGACACACTCTTTTTTTTCTTCTTCTTTTTTTTTTTTAGAGAGCAAGTGGAAAGGAGAGGGAGAGACAGAGAGAAACATTGATGTGAGAAACACACATGGATTGGTGCCTCCTACACATGCCCCGACCCAGGCGGGGATGGAACCTTTAACCAAGGTACATGCTCTTGACCTTGACCTTGACCTTGACCGGAAATGAACGCGTAACCCTTCAGTCTGCAGACCGATGCTCTATCCACTAAGCCAAACCAGCTAGGGCAAGACACACTTTTGAGGTCATTGTCATGCTTTGATATATATATATTTTTTAAATATATTTTATTGATTTTTTTACAGAGAAGAAGGGAGAGAGATAGTTAGAAACATCGATCAGCTGCCTTCCCCACACCTCCCACTAGGGATGTGCCCACAACCAAGGTACATGCCCTTGACTGGAATCGAACCTGGGACCTTTCAGTCCGAAGGCTGATGCTCTATCCACTGAGCCAAACCAGTTAGGGCTTGATATATTTTTTAAATGTAGTTTATTTTATTTTTTCCATCACCATTTCTCTCCTTTATGCCCTCTTCCACTTCCGCCCATATCCCAGATCCTCCTCCTTCGCTGCCTGCTCTCCTCTGTTTGTGGCCTTGGTACTGCCCCACCTGCACGACTCAGTCTGCCCAGGTGATCAGCTCAGCCTCAGAGGCTGAGGTGGGAGAAGCAAAGGCTTCTGTCACCTGACCCTACTCAGCCAATTCACGAAGACAAGATGTCAAGTTAATGAGCCTGTGGGCCTCTAATTAGCTGTCAATTACCTCAAATTAATCAACTCCTCGCCTAATTAAGCATTATCGGCAGGTGGGCACAAAGCAGACCATTGTGAGGGAGCCATGAGAAAAGCCGGGCTGGCAAACTTGGTTAGGATCAGCGCTGTGCATTGTGCCCGCCTCCCCACCGTGCTCAGCTTCCAGTCCCGCTGAGGGGCACTGAGGCCCTCTGCCCACCACTCCCCAACACTGGGGACTCCGGGGACCTCCTGGACAGCTTGGTGGACTTCATCTCGTGGGAGGGAGATGCAGGGCTTGGAGGCAGGTGAGACAAGTGTGGGGGTGGGGGCAGAGGAAGGCCATGGTGAAGGGAAGGACTTCAAGTCAGAGAGACCAGCTCCTGGCACTCAGAGCGGGTGGGAACTGGGCTCAGAGCTGGCAGAGTGGAGGCAGCCTGTGTGGGCAGGCAGAGCTGCCTTCCAGTCATGGCCCTCCCCTGTGTGAGCTCTGTGATCCCAAGTGACTTCATTCTTTGTTGAAAGTTTTTATTTATTGACTTGAGAGAGAGAAAGAGAAACATCAATTTGTGACCTGACCGGGGATCAAACCCAAAACCTTGGTGTATCGGGACGATGCTCTTACCCAGTGGTCAGCAAACTCATTAGTCAACAGAGCCAAATATCAACAGTACAACGACTGAAATTTCTTTTCAGAGCCAATTTTTTTAAACTTAAACTATATAGATAGGTATTTTTGTTATTAACTTAACTAGGGTACGTGGTATTTTGTGGAAGAGCCACACTCAAGAGGCCAAAGAGCCGCATGTGGCTCACGAGCCGCGGTTTGCTGACCACTGCTCTAACCAACTAAACTATCTGGCCAAGGTTGACTTCACTTCTTTGAGCCATAGTTTTCATCTCTGAAAAAATAAATAAGTAAAATGACCTATGAACCAGGTCACGGTTGGATTCCTGGACAGAGCACATGCCCGGGTTGCAGGCTCAGTCACTCGTGTGGGGAGTACAGGAGGCAGCCAGTCAATGATTCTCTTTCATCATTGATGTTTCTATCTCTCTGTCCGTCTTCCTTCCTCTCTGAAATCAATAAAAATCTATTTCTTTAAATGAGAATAATTTTTTAGGAGACCTTATTGGGATTTTGTGAGGATTAAATGACATTATGCCTGTGAAGCACCTGCCACATGGTAAGTGTTCAATGGATTTAGTAATAGTGACAGTGGAGGTGAGTGGGTGCCCAGAAATCCTCACCTAAGAACCACTTCAGCTGTGTAATGTGTCCCCAAACTTTGAGCCCCCAAGCAGCCTACAGGCTGCAGTGCACCCCTAAAAAGTATGAGTGGGCTGTCTGGGTCATGACAAGTGCTGGATGCTGAAATGTCCTGGCTACCACCTCCTCCCCACCCATCACCTCTCCAGCATCTTTGAGGGCACAGGGCTCAGGTGTCCTCCTCCACTCATACAAAGGGACCTGGGTGCCATATGGAGGTGCCAGGTGAGGTGATCACACGTCTCTAGCCACCAGGCAGAACGGGGCAATGAGGGCCCCTCCCACTTAGATCTTGGGCTGCAGAGTCTAAAAAGAGGGAGTTTCCAAGCCATGGGCACTGAGTTTATGCCTCCCAACCCTGGTGCTGACCTGAACAGGGTGCACACTCTCTTGGCACAAGGCAGGGTGAGTCTGAGGCAGCTGGGTAGATCCGTGCCCTCACTGATGGCCAAATCCCACCATACCCATGCCAGTTCTGTGCCTTTCCCCCTCCCCAACCACCTCTGTAACCAACCTGCCAAATTTCTCCTCTGTACTCCCTGCCTCAGCTCTGGCACAGGACACTCTCTCCCTGCCTCCGGGGGCAGTGGAGGGCCTCAGCCTCTCCTCTGATGCTGGGGAACATCTTCCTTCCCTGGTTAAACCCCTCAGTCATTTAGCAAACAGACATTGTGTCAACTAATGAAAGCTCGCCGTGCAAAAGGGAGACGGTTGGGTAAACACCACCAATCATCAGTGCATGGTCTGGAGATGTGAGGAGCAGATGGGAGGTAGAATAGTAAGTACCTACTGTGTGCTGGCAGGAGTGGCAAGGCCAGATGTGGACACCATGAAAGACCAAGTCTTTGCTTGGGATTGGGAAGGGAAGGAATGGATGGAGGAGGTGGGTGCTGCCTCCCCGTGGGCCTGGCAGGTAAGGCCTCCTAGGGGAAAGGAAGCTTTCCTTGAAACAGGCAATGCATCCCAGACAGAGGGAACAGCATAGGCAAAGGCTCAGAGGCATGCAGAAGACAGGACAAGCTCAGGAAGTTTCCTGAGTATACACTATCAGAACCACAGCATCAACAAAAAATGACCTATGAACCAGGACCTCCGAGGGTCTCCAATGTCATGTTAGAAACTCTTTCATATCCTATATAATAAAGAGCTAATATGCAAATGGTCATCATGCCAAAAACAAACAAAAGAAACTCTTCCAGTAGGGATCTGGAGAACCTTTGGAAGACTTGCCTAAACTCTGGCCCTCCAGGAGAGCTGCTTGGGTGGATTTCCAGAAGGAGAGGGAGGCAGACATCACACTATTCTATGGCTGCCTCCTGGGAGACAGGCCTGCTTCTCTCTCTTTTGTAGCCCAAACACCCATGGAAGGGAGTTTCTCCCTATGGTCCACGCATCCATGTATGTGCATGGAAACTTGCACCTTCCGTGAAACTTGCTGTAAGCCCAGACATGTTTATCCCTCTGGAAATGTTGGAGTTTTCCATCTGGGCTTGCCTGGAGGAGAGAGATGTTTGGGAGCCGAGGGGAGACCTTGGGATGAAGGGGGAGAAGGAAGCCGCACTGAAGAGAAGCCGCAGCTGTTCTCATCTTTCTGGGGACCTCCTGTCCCCGATATCTCAAGGCCCCCATGTGCTGTGGTCCCTGTCCCTGCATCCTACCTAGAACCCCCCCACCCGTGGTACCCGGACACACACACCTGCATCAGCAGAGGAGCCCCGGGCCCCAGGTGCAAAGGCCAGTGGTTCCCATGAGCCACAGGACCACCCAACTCCAGGGACCCCTCAGAATCTGGGGGGCAGGGAGATGGGTCTGTCACACTAACGGTGCAGGGGCCCAGGAAGTGAGAGATTCAATGAATACATTACACCTGCAGGTACTGTTTGTTTAATGAATTATTTATCACGATAATACCTACCTACAGCTTTTACAACGAAACTAAGGCCAAAGGGTATGGAGTAAGATGTAGACTCCCCTCGCCGCCTGTTCTCCAGCCATCTGGTTTGCTTTCCCATAAACAACCAGTGATCAGCCTCTCAGATCCCTTCCAGAGATTAAAAATCGTTTTATCATTATTTTCCACACATGGAGCTAAAATATACTGCCTTGAATCTTCCTTCTCATACTAAGACTGTCTTGGAATTGTTTCAGATCAGAATGTGTGACAACAGCAGGACAGAATTCCATGACATGAATGTGTATTTTTTTTTCTTTTTAAAATGATATAGCTCATCACAGGCAAGAGGACTCTAAGGAGACGTGATGACTAAATGCCATGAGGTATCCTGGGTGGGATCTTGGAACAGAAAAAAAAAAATAAGGCATGAAGTAAAAACAAAGAAAATTTGAATAAAGCACTGACTTTAATAAGTAATAACATCAATCTTGGTTCATTGATTATAAAAATATATATATACCATGTTAATGTCAGGTGGTGATCATAGGAGAATTGGGGTGTGGGGTATATGAAAATTCTGTCCCACCTCCCAGTTTTCTGTACATCTATCTATAACTGGTTTTGAAAAATGTTTATTTAAAATAACTTTAGCCCTGGCCGGTTTGGCTCCGTGGATAGAGCGTTGGTCTGCAGACCAAAGGGTACGATTCCCAGAGGGATGCTGGGGATTAGAGAGAGGTAGGGAGGGTGGCACCCCAGTTTCGGGCTCAAACCCCAGTGTGGGGCGAGCAGGAGGCAGCCAACCAATGATTCTCTCTCATCATGGATGTTTCTTTTTCTCCCTCTCCCTTCCTCTCTGAGTTTGGGGTCACTCTACCCTGGGGGACTCTGGGAAGTGTTTTACTTATACAAGTGTTGTTCCAACCACAAGGTGAAACAACTGACCCAGTCCACCTGTCAGATTACGGTGAGAACACTGGAGCCAGGAGAGGGAGTGACGTCCCTGGTCACAGCCTCTTACCTGGGGTTCTTCACGTCCCCCTCAGCATGCGCTGCCCACCCTGCGGGCTGGGCTCAGGAGGGGTCAGCACTGGGTGGACGTCCCGTGGTGAGCTCCCCGCCTGGCGTTTGCATCTTCAAAGACTGACCTACAAGCCAAAGGCAAGCCTCTCCCGACGGAGTGAGGCATTTGTTAGGAGGGGAAGCCTTGTAGGGCCCTGGGTACCTTCCAGAGAGGTGGACCCTTTGCAGACGCCTGCGCCCTTCCCTTCCCGGAGGGGAGCTATGCGCGCATTCCCCACTAGAGGGAGTCGGGAGCGGCCCGCCGCGCTGTGACTGCAGGCAGGTCCTGCGAGGTTCCTCCTGCAAGTCGTGGTCCCGCCCGCTGTTAGATTTCAGACCCGCTGCCTGTGCGCCCCCAACCCGGGGGAGGTGCCCAGCACCCGATCTCCACCCAGGGTCCCACACTGCGTCCCCCGGCTCTAACCCTACCCCCTCCCCGCGAAAACCAGGCCATGCTATGCCCCCATTTTACAATGTCAGACACAGAGAGACTAACACAGCGGTTCTCAACATGTGGGTCGCGACCCCTCTGGGGTCAAAGGACCCTTTCACAGGGGTCACCTAAGACTATTGGAAAACACCTATTTCCCATGGTCTTAGGAACCAACACACCACTCCTCAGTGTAGCAAAGTGTAGCAATGTAGTTTACTTGTCATATGAAGACTGTTGCCCATGCTACACCACGATTCAAGACAAAATTTCATTTATTTGTAATTAAAAATAAATATTTCACAATATATAATTACATATTGTTTTTGTGATTAATCACTATGCTTTAATTACGTTCAATTTGTAACAACGAAAATACATCCTGCATATCAGATATTTACATTACAGTTCATAACAGTAGCAAAATTACAGCTATGAAGTAGCAACGGAAATCATTTTATGGTTGGGGGTCACCGCCACATGAGGAGCTGTCTTAAAGGGTCACGGCATTAGGAAGGTTGAGAACCACTGAACTAACAGAAACGCATGGGATCACACAGCGAAACCAAGGCAGAACCTGAAACCCAGGGCACCTGGTCCAGACCTCCATGCCCCAGCAGTTCTCCCTCAGAGCGTCTCAGCTGCAGCCTTCTGTCAGATGGAGAAACCGAGGCACAGGGCCATGCTAGGCTCTCCTGTGTGTGTGTGGCCCCGTCTGCCAAGGGTAGGCAGGAGGCCAGCCCTTTCACAGAAGATCACAGCAGGAAAGCCTGTGGGGGGCCGCGGGTGCCAGCCTGCCCCGGGAGGGGGGTGGGGGAGATGCTGAGGACCGTCCCCGGGATGGGTGACAGCTGCGGTTGCTGGTGGGAGGCCAGAGGCCCCACACGCTAATAACTTTCACTCCCTGCCCGCAGGGCTAATCCCATTACTCTGCAGGGACCCTCTGGGACCACCCTCCCTGACTCTCTCTGATCCCCTGCATCCCTCTGGGCATGGCCCCCGCCCCTCCCCACTCTCTGGCCCCTGCCAGCCCGGGCACACGCAGACTTCACTCCACGCCGGCCCTATCAGCCACTGTGCCCACCGGTGCCCAATGCCCGGGGGACCTACAGGGACAGCCAGGAGGTCTGGCATTCCAACCCACTTCACCAGCCTCCCCTGCCAGCCCTGCCCTTCCCCCAACCCCCAAGGCACTTTTCCCAAAAGGCCTCCATTGGGCCCAAGGATGGGCGCAGGAGTCTGTGCAGGGTCCACCTATCTGGAAGGTATCCAGGGATTGGTTTAAAAGGCTTCCCCTCGCTGAGACCGGTTTGGCCCAGTGGATAGAGCGTCGGCCTTCGGACTGCAAGGTCCCAGGTTCGATTCCGGTCGAGGGCATGTACCTTGCTTGTGGGCACACCTCCAGTGTGGGGTGTGCAGGAGGTGGCTGATCGATGTCTCTCTCTCATCGATGTTTCTGACTTTCTATCCCTCTCACTTCCTCTCTGTGAAAAATCAATAAAATATATTTTAATAAATAAATAAATAAAAGGCTTCCCCTCCTAACAAAGGCCTGACTCAGTGGGGAGACGGCGTTCCTTTGGCCTGTATGTCGTCAGGCTTCCGTGTAGTTTCTGGCTCAGGAATCTCCAGGAGAGAGCTGGGCCACCGCGCTTTCCATAGTAAAGCGGAGACAACAGCACCCATCTCGTGCAGACGTTCTGGTGACACGATGCGAGGCTGGGCAGCGAGAGTTTTGTGCAGAGAGAGCCTGGCACCGAGTCAGGGCTCCGGCGCCACTGCCGTGACTCCTGTGAGTGGGACGGGCATGCCAGTGTGCAGAGGGAGCAGATTTATTGTCACTGAGGAAGCAGCCCTGTGGCCTGGGGGCCAGGGCGGGAGGTAGGCAGTTTTAAGTGACGACCGAGTCTTCGCCTACTGACAAGGGGCCCCTAATTATCAAGCTCTTCCTCAGCGCCTGATTCTTAAGCCCCTCCATGCCCTCCTGAGGCGGGTGCCAGTGATCCCCCCATTTTGCAGATTGGAAACTAAGGTTAAGAGACAGCCACCCATGGTGGGCCTGCGCCCGGGCACTCTGCTGCCGCTCAGGGATCCACCTCTAACCAGGAGAGCTGACAGCTGAGAGCTGTCCCCCTAAAACAGTGGGCTCCCCATTTGCCAGCAGCGTTCAAAGTGATGCCCAGGGACAACCAGTCAGAAACCCTGAGGTCCCACGACAGGCCCCAATCCCCTCGCCTCCCCAGCCACCCGTGTCCAGGCCGGGCCAGGTCACTTCCCCCTCCCCAGCCTGGCCCAGAAGGGGGACCCTTTGGCCCTCAGCCTCCCTCTCCCCTACCTTCTGCTCTTCCTCATTTACATAAATTATCTCTCCCCAATTATCCATCCAGCTGTCCCAACGATGATCTGTGAATGAATTAAAAATGGAATATAATTTAATAATGGCTGATTAGAAGGAGATTAGTTGTTATATAAAAAGGAAAAGCCAAGAGCCAGCTAGTTGCCCTTAATCTGAGCCAATACCATCGTTATTCAGGGAAGGCTCCCCGGCCGCCATCAGGCAAGGCAGGGACCCGGGTCAAGAAGAGTGGGGGGCGGAGGGGGAGGCCGGACCACCCCAGAGAGACAGCCAGGGCACTGGGCGCTGGAAGTGGGAGTCGGAGGCAACTCCTGTGCCTTCCAGGCTGGCGTGTGTGGTTTCGGGGAGCCCTTCTTGCTACATGCTAGGCGCCCTCAGATCAAACCCTGGGCTCTCCTGAGGCCGCCACCCCCGCCCAAACAGCCCCAGCCCGGCCCCTGGTGGCACAGGGCCCCGGAGTTAGGCACCTGGGGCTCAGGCCTTGCCTTCTGGGAACACACAGGAGTTTGGGACAAAGGACTCCTCAGGAGGGGATCTGCCATCCAGGGTTGGTGAGCAGAGACGGGATGGGCTTGGCTGTGCCAGGAACTTAATGCCTTAATGCCTGGACCTAAGGGGAGGGCAGTGTCTCTGAGATTCCGTCAGCCTTCCAGTCTCAGCTCGTGTCCAGCTCTTCCAGGAAGCCTACCCTGAGCCCCCTAGCTTTGGGGTGTCCCCACTGCTTCCACGAGGCCCTGTGATTTCTCGGTCAGAGCCCTTATAGCACCCACTTCCCGGTGTGCATCCCCAGGTTGTGAGCTCCCTCCCCACCCAAGGCTTTGTTCTCTCTGCATTCCCCCAGCGTCAGGGGCTCAACTGCTGCTCAGCAGCAGAGAGATGCCTCCTCCAGTCCCTGTGATTGCCCCAGTGAGGTCAGTGCTCCTCTCGGTGCTCCCCAACACTGTGGTGGTGCATTTATTTTATTTTACATATTGTTATTGATTTTAGAGAGAAGGGAGAGGGAGAGGGAGAGGAAGAGGGAAAAGGAGAGGGAGACAGAAACATGAATGATGAGAGAGAATCATGGATTGACTGCCTCCTGCACGCCCCCATTGGGGATTGAGCTCACAACCCAGGCATGTGCTCTTGATGGGAATAGAACCTGGGACCCTTGGGTCTGCAGGCCGAGGCTTTATCCAATGAGCCAAACCAGTCAGGGCTGGTTATGCCTTTAGGAAGGGAAGTCACTATACACAGACAAATAGCGATGGGTAAAGATAGCTGGAGAGACGGGGACAAAGCTGTTCAGATGACAGGCTGGGGTCGGTCCGTCCCCTGTGACTGTGACCTTGGGCATGGTAGAATCTCTGGTGCCTCCATTTCCTCGTCGGCACAGAAGATGTATTTAACAACATGCCCCACCTCATAGGGTTTTATGAAGGTGGAACGGGCGAATAGGAGAAAAGCACTCAGAACTTGCGTTTTGTCTCTGTGTGGTTTCCTCCCCAGCTGGGGACTCTCTGAGCACAGGGACTGAGCTTCTCATTGGTGTCGCTGGTGTCGGAGGGACAGACGCGCCTGCATGGGGCTGTCTCCGCAGTCCTGGCTGCCGCCTTCACACCGAAGGTCCCTCCCGAGTGGCGCAGGCTGTGACGGGGCCAGCGTGTTTCACCCAACATCGACGAAGGTCTGCTCTCTGCTCGGGGCTACACCTGCAGTCCTGACTCTTCCCAAAGAGACTCACAGCTTCGAGGGGGGGTGACAGGCCCAGGGCACGGGTCTGGCCAGTGCGTCCCCTGGGGTTCACCCTGGATGATGTCTGTCAGGCCTGAGCATGCACGGAGGCAGGAGGGACCCCAGGCAAGGCCGGTGTAGCCGCTGACTCAGGTCCCAGGTCACAGAGCAGACAGCAGAGGAGCATGCTCGGCTGGCCAGGGCTGGGGCGGATGGGGGATGCCAGAGAGACCCATTTCCTCAAAGGTGAGTGTGTACGGATTTGCTGAAAGGCTGAGCTACCCCAGAATTTTTCAAGCTTCCCTTATGTCTGGGGAGGGGACCTGGGACGCTGCATCGGTGCCAAGCTCCTAGGCTCAAGTCTCATGAGCAGGATGTTTCCACGACCCTCCCACCTCCAGGCCTGGAGCTGCTGTGCCCTCACCTTCCCCAGCACCTCTGACCCCTCTGGGTTCACTCCGTCGTCACTCGCAGCCCAGCCGCAGCCTCCGTCCCTCCCAGCACCATCTCCCTGGGGGAGCCCAGCGCACATCCGTCCATATTGTGGCCGGGGGAGGCCTCCCAGGCCGGCCTGGGCTGTGGGATAATTTGATATTCAAATCCTGGCAAAGGCTTGCTTCAAATTGTTGCAAATTAAGCTGATTTTGTCCCTCCGAATGAGGGATTTGCTCCTGTGGATCAACCCTTCCAGAAACTTGATGAGGTCAGGATTAGAGCGGAGGGACAGGGAGAAAAGCCTGAGACTGGAGAGGGAGGCTGCTGGCGGGGGTGGGGGAAGCCCCGATCCTGGGTGTCTCCCACCAACCCTGAAGGCAGGGGAGCTTCCCAGGGTCTCCAAACGCCGCTGTCAGCCCGGCGGCACGAGTCAGTGGTTGAGGGTCGCCCTGGGAACCAGGAGGTGACGGTTTGATTCCCGGTCAGGGCGCCTGCCGGGGTTGTGGCTTCAGTCCCCAGCGTGGGTTGTTCAGAGGGCAGCCGATCAATGACTGTGTCTCATCACTGATGTCTCTGTCTTTCTCTCCCTCTCCCTTCTTCTTTGCCATAAAAATATCGGTATTTTAACAAATATCAGCTGTCGCCAGTGATGATGGGGCCTCTGGGCCTCCGATGGGCCCACCTCAGCCCCTCTGCTCCCCGGAGAGTCCAGCCTGGACCACTCATTCCCAAAGCTGCGTGGGGACCGCATCTCGTCTTTCCAAGCACCTGGGAGCCAGGGCACCGCGGGTCCCCCCAATTCACCAATGAGGCTACGTGTGGGGAGCTGAGGCCCCAACAGCCAAAGAAAGCCTGGACTCAACCACTGCCACTGACTTGCTGTGTGGCCTTGATGGAGCAAGGGACCTCTCTGAGCCTCCTGTAAGGATTACTGGTCATGCACACCCAGTGCCAGGCACACGGCAAGGACTTCATTAAACATCGGCCAAGGTTACAGCCCAAGCCCTGAAGCTAGGAGGTAACAGAAGGGGGATTGGAACCCGGGCCTCTCCGGGCCCCCGGGAGGGTAGGCCCCCTGCCTTCTGCTGGAGGTCTGTGCCTGCTCCCCACTCTGCGCCTCCTGGCAGGCCCCCCTCCCTCGCCGAACCTCATTTCCATCTGTTTTGTCAAGGCCGGTGCTGTGTATCGCAGCCATTTCGAATTGCGCCATTAAAGATTTTATGCTGGAGACATTAAAATTAAAAAGATCTATGTGCAAAGAGTCACAACAAGTTTAATCAACTTGATTTAATAGAAAACAGCAAATGGAATTTATGATGCTCCGAAAGACAAGGGATTTTTTTTCCCCCCAACAAAAAAATAATAAAAAGCACTTTGTGGAAAACAGAAAGTGGAGTGGGGTGGCGGGGGGCGGGAGGGGTCCCCCATCTGAGAGTTTATCAGAACCTAATCCACGGCGAACAGCCCCAGTCGGGGCTGTTTGTCCGCTAAGCCCAGCTGCCATTAAAATATTAAAGATAAATCTAATCGTCTCTTTATCCCAAATAAGCGACTTTTGTGTGGGGAGAAAACATCTAACCCTTGGGGAGGAGAATTAGTCCTAATGCATCAAATGGAATTCGGTCCAGGCTGGGGCAAATAGGGTTTAGAGGCAAATGAGATGGTAATAGAAGTAAAACCCAGAATAACAAATTAAAAACCCTCATTTACACGAATTAAAGGGGCTCACAAAAGGCTGGACACCCAGCCCTTCCCTCCTCAGTCCCCAGACCTCCTCCCCTTCCCTGGTCTCCCTGCCCAGCCCCTCACCTGCCCGGCCTCCTCTCTCAGCCTGAGCTCACACCTGTGCTCACACCTTTCTGCAGACACCCCCAAGCCCAGCTGGCTTCCTTAAGCTCTCTCTGAGCCCTTGGGCAGCTCCCCACCCACCATGTGGCTTGGGGTCAGACCTGGTTCCCGTTCAGGGTTCAGGGCCGTCCCTCACTACCATGAGGGCTTGCGTTCTTTAACTCCCTGGCCCCTCCCTGTCAATGTCTCGGGGAAAATGGGGAAATACTAGGGCCCACCTTCCCACAGCCCCTCCCCACCTTGACCCCAGAAAACGTGCTGTTTTCTACCGTAGCTCCACAGGTTCAGCGAGAGGACAGGACAGCGGCCGCTCTGTGCCTGACCCATGCTGGCCACTCAGTGGTCAGCTCTGGCCCAGCTCCCCTCAACGTCCCCAGGGGAGCCAGGCTCGCCGTGGGCCCCAGGAAAGCCCAGCAATGCCTCAGCCAGGGCAGCAGAGATGAGCACACCAGCAGCCATGTTGGCCAACTATGTGGGGTCACCCCCTCAGTTGTCATTGAAGAGGCTGAGGCTACCCAGGGTCTTTAGGCTCCTCCCTGAGCAGCCCTCTGTCCCTAAGGTTGCCCCAGGGTGTGCCTGTGGCTCCCCCTTCATGGTGGGGTTTCAGGGGCTCTGACACACACCCTCCCCCACCTGGGAACACCACCCCACCTTCAGGTTCAGGTCTGACTCCCCCACATTAAAAGCACACTTAAGGGCCCGGCCTGCATGGCTCAGTGGTTGAGCATCAACCTATGAACCAGGAGGTCAGGGTTCGATTCCTGATCAGGGCACATGCCCGGATTGTGGGCTCAGTTCCAATGTGAGGCACGCAGGAAGCAACCAATCAATGATTCTCTCTCATCATTGATGTTTCTGTCTTTCTCTCCTCCTTTTCTCTCTGAAATTAAAAAAAAAATATATATATATATATATATATATATATATATACACACACACATATATATATAAAGAGAGAGAGAGAGAGAGAGAAGAAAGAGAGAGAGGAGACAAAGAGGAGAAAGAGAGAGAGAGAGAAGAGAGAGAGGAGACAGAGAGGAGAAAGAGAAAGAGGAGAGAGAAAAGAGAGGGAGGAGGGAGAGAGAGAGAGCACTCTACCTCAGAGGCTGATGCTTACCAAAAGAGACACACCCCCAGCAGGTTGAGAGCCCCTCCAGGAGCCATCACAGGTTGACAGGGACAGACAAGTGTGACAACCCCCTCGTGAGAGCCGGTTTGGACAGCAGCAGGGAGAGGGTGAGGGGGGGCCTGGGGCCCCAGGCATCCTCCATCCCTTCCTCCCTGGTTCCCCCACCCCATCCCGGGGCAGGGGGTGGGGGCCGGACTGCACCTCTCCCTCTGCCAGCCTTCTTAACAAATCCCCTGGAACAGGAAACGCATGTTGACAGCCTTTGATTGCGGGATGCTAAGTGGAATTGGATTGAGGGGCTAACCCTTTCCCGGGCTGGCCTCTTCCCGCTGTGCCCACCACAGTCCCTCCTCCCTCGCCGACCCGGGACTAGGCAAGAGGAAACGGGGTGTTCCTGGCTGTGTGGGAGTGGGTGACCTTCTCCCAGGATGGCTGGAGGGACGCCCAAAAAGGTGTGCTGGGTGGGGTGGGGCTTTGCCAGCAAAGTGTCCTGAACCTGAGACGGGACGGGGAAGTGTTGAGAGGGACGGTTACGGGACAGGTGTGAAAGGGCCCGTCGCCATAAGCTCTCCCGGGAAAACACACAGTTCTGGGTTGGCAAACGGGAGGCACCGTTCTGCATGGTTGTTGTAGGAGTAGAAGGATTTCGAATTGCACTGTTAAAGTGAGTGCCCACCGTGTGCCAGGCACATGGCAAGGGCTGCTCAGAAGCCAGAGCACCAGTGGTCCTCTTCCAGACCCTACTAGTGTGCCCCTCCCACCCCCCAGCTTTATTGGGCTTCAATTGACACATAACACGGTGTCAGCTTAAGGTGACTTGATGTATTTATAAATCCCAAAATAGTTACCACTGCAGTATTAGCTGCCACTTCCACCCCATCACATAGTTACCATTGCTTTTTTATAGTGAGAACATTTCAGATCTACTCTCTTCGCAACTGTCAGATATATGACACAGTTTTTGTAGCTACTAGAGGCCCAGTGTACAAAATTCGTGCAGGGGGGTGGGATGGTGTGGGGGAGGGGGGGTTCCTCAGCCTGACCTGCAACAATGCCAGTGTCCCTCGCCTCAGCCTCTGGCCAGAGGCCCCTTCCCTCCCTCCATGCGGTCGACAAGCAGATGTTGGGCTCGTGTTGCCAGAGTGATGCTGCCAGCATCTCACCCCGCTGCTATGGGTGCTGCCATCTTTGTCTCGGAATGATGGTTAATTTGCATATTGCTCTTTTATTAGATAGGATGATCACCCACTGCAGTGGGGGTGACTGGGCATGATGGGGGTATTAGGGCCTGGTCATTTGTACCCAACTCAAGGTTCCATCCATAGGCATCTTTGCTCCAGAGCTTCCTGTAAGACTAGCTGAGACTCTGTCAGATCTGCACTGACCCCCTGTACACACCTGCTTCCTCATCCTTTACCTTTCACAACTGTCACACACCCTGCAAACAAACCACTGGAGCTCCTGCTCCTAACTCTGCCACAGCACCTGCTTCCTTAGAGAACTCGATCTGACCCAGTCTCATTGCCAAAACCCTAATTCTCTTGGGATTAAGGACTGGCCACCGAATTCACTAGCTGCTTGATCATAGCCATGTTGTGACTCAGCCCCCTCAGCCACCAAGAGATCACAGAAACACCCATCTCATAGGATTTGGGTACCTGTTGAATGAGAACCATGTAGAGGGCTGAGCTGAATGCCTGGCACACAGTAAGCACTCGATAAATGTTAACGGAGATTGCCAGAGATAGTTATAAATCTCAGTAAGTAAATGCTAGCTATCTATGAGTGATGTATAGTAAAATACCCAAGTCCCCGGCTATAAATCTAGGGTAAATCTTAAAAGACTGAGTAGTGAGAAAGGTGGGCAGATGAGTTGCAATTGTGGACAAGTACAGAGTAGAAAAAATAATGAAAGCTTGCAAATGAAATGGTCGATACATTCTGAGTCATCATTTGTGACCAGGAAAAAAAAAAAAAAGAAAGAAGAAAGAAAACCCACCAGACTTCTCTATTATCCTTTGCCATTTCCCAAACACTTTCACGCATTTTTTTCTCTAAGAGCTCTCCAAGAAGCCACGACAGGCATCCCTTCCCCACTGACGGGTAAAGGAACCCAGGCGGCACAGAGAAGCTAAAGGCTCACCCCACAGCACACAGGTAAGTGCTGGAGGCAGGAATAGAGTCGCTCTCCCTGAAAGAGAATGCTGGATCCCATGGACAAGCACCTCAACATCAAGCAAGGGGCTTCCCTGCAGCAAAGTCAAGGTTGGTGGGACCCAGACCATGACAAAAACTATCCTAGGGGCCACCCCTCAAAACACTGGACAAGGTTATTTATTTTTTATATTTTTTTATTGATTTAAGAGATGAAGGGATAGGGATAGAGAGAGAAACATCAATGATGAGAGAAAATCATTGATCGGCTGCCTCCTGCACTCCCCACACTGGAGACCGAGCCTGAAACCAGGGCATGTGACCAGGAATTGAACCGTAACCTCATGGTTCATAGTCGATGCTCAACCACTGGGCCATGCCAGCCGGGCTGGAGGAGGTTATGTAGATGGCAGGAAGAGAAGAGGATCAGGTGAGGCCCACAGTCTGTGAGGTTAGAGGGGAGAGGCAGAGACAGAGATCCACCTGTCAAGACTTGGGGATAAATCAGATCCTTGCTATGATCCTTTATCAAAAGGACCCTATTAGCTGCAAAGGAGGTTGGGAAATGTAGCCTTGTACTGATGGAAATCACCACCCTATATAAAATTAGGGTTCCGATATTTAAGGAAGAAGAAGGGAGTGGAAATTGAGTGGATAACCATACCATACCATAGACCCAGAATTTATGAAGCGATCTCTCTCCAAAGACCCTTTCTTTATAGCCCTATACTAATCATAACTCAAATTTGGTTCAGATTATATTATTAAGGGAGATTAAGGTGCCCGGGTTGGATTGGTCGGGGAAGTACAGTTATATACTAAACTCACATCTTGTAAAAGCCCAGTTCTGGGTTATAAACAACTCTCTCTGGTTTGACCCAAAAAAGGGTTTCTTAGGAAGATATTGGGGGACTCAGATATTCTCCAGGAGTCTGGAGACCAAAAGCTCATCACAGTGCAGGACTGGTGAAAGCCGCAGTGGTTACTGTCACTTCCACTGGACCCTCAGGTCTGCGCCTGCCACCACCAACTCTGGGCAAGAAATTCTGCTGCTTAACCTGTCATCCTGCAACCTGGTCTTGCTGCAGCCACTGTTGCTTCCCGAGGAGACTTTCTCATGGTTCTTGCTTCTTGTGTCACTGGCTCCCAATTCAAAGTCCAGGATGGTTGCTTCTGATTGGTGGAGCCCAGGTCACACAGCCGTGTTCTAGCTGCAAGGGAAGCTGGGAAAGCAAGTGTCTAGTTTCATTGCAGAATCGGGGCTCTATCTTCCACTAGGATTCATAAGTCGTGGGAATTCTTCCAAAGAGGGTCCAGATGTTGGACAGCCCACAAACTAATGTCTATTACAGAACTTTGTAGATGTTGTTTCATGTAAACCTCACGGCAATTCATTTTATACATGAAAGATGAAAGCTTGTAGTAGCGAAGTGACTTTCCGAAGGGCATGCAACTAGGAAGGGCCAAGCTGCCCACCTCAGAGGAGCAATAAGTAAGAATCTGGAAGCTGGATCAGACCCTGGTGGTGCCCCTGAACCTCCACCCATTCCCGTTCCTGGACTGGTTACTGCAGTGTCGTGTTGCCTTGCTCTCAGTTGCCTCCTCGGTCTCTGGGAAAGCCACCCTCCAGGACATATGCCCGTTGCCTCCCTTGGATGCTCCTCCGGGCCCTCCTTCTCTCCCACCATCTGTAACAGCTGAGCATTAGCGGCTGCTGTAGGCTGCTCCGTTGACCACTGGGACCTCCTTGGATCCAAACCTCACCCCTGGTTTTGATAAACAGATGGAGGCTGAACTTCGGGGCACAGGGAGAGAGAGGCCATGGAGGCCCTGGCACCTCCAGGTCCCACAGGAGAAGCCCCAGACCCAATGTGGGGTGCTGGGCCTCTATGACAAGTGGTCGCCAGAGAGATTTCTGTGTTTCAAACTCTCTGAACCTGAAGAATTGCACTCTGCTCAGGGAGCACACATGCTTCGTTCAAATTTCTTTTGCGTTAACCCCAAGTTCATTTTCTCCTCTCCATCTCCACTAAACCAACCGCTGCCGTCTCTGGCCTGGACTGCACAGCTGCCTCCTGACTGGCCTCCCCATTTCACAGCTGCCAGCAGCTTCCCTTCACGTTACAGATAACAGCCAAAGTCCTTACCCTGGACCCAAGGTCCCTCTCTGTTCCTCAGAAACACCCTCCTGGCTCCTCCCCAGGAGGTGGACACCCGCTGCCCCCTCACCCGCCACCTGCCCCAGCCTCCCATGTGGCGGGCTCCTCACCACTCAGGTCTCTGCCCAGATGCTGACTCCCCAAGAAAGTCCTTCTTGTCCTGCATCCCAAAGTGGTCCCTCCTGCAGTCAGTCTCCAGCCCCTCACGCTGCTTTATTTTCTCCTTAGCACTCTGGCCTTCTTCAAGCATCCTTCTTAAATCAGTTACTGGCCTGCTCACTGTCTCCCACAACTAGAATTTAAATTCCATGACAACAGGCTTTGCTTTCTTCGACCTCAAAGAATTCCCACCAACAGTCTCTGACTCATCGTCAGTGCTCCATCCCTACTTGTGGAAGCTACTTGGCTGAGCTGGCTGGAAGCAGTCCTGCAGGATGACACAGAGCGGACACTCTCCCAGAGCATCAGGGCTGAACTATAAGGAGACCGAGACAGCCCAGAGGCATGCAGCGAGCTGATAATGAGGCAAGTCCTCGGAGTCTTGCTGGTCTCCATTGTGCCTGCCCACAGGTGAACGCTGGTGGCTGTTTTTCTTTTCCTCCAAGGGGCCAGGGAAGGGTGAGGGCCGCTGGAACTTGGTGGGCGGTGTTCTGCTGGGATGAAGTCCTGGGGGACCTACAGGTGGCACCTGGCAGTGACTGGCAGGAGACAGGGACTTTACCAGACTGGTTTGAAGGCAACGCCAAGAGTCTGTCCCTTCTCTCCCACTCAGTTGGCCTCTTCTAAGGAAAGTCCCTGGGGAGAAGGGGGAGAAGGAAGCAGGCCCGGGGGCTGAGGTCAGATGTGGGAAGCAGCCCTGGGTGTGGGGGTAGTCAGCCACCTTGGCCTCGGTAGCCCTTCCCAAACCTCCTGGTCCCCACCTTTCCTCTCTCCCATTCTCAGTGGGGGGATGGCAGCTGGGGCATGTGGGGCACCACTTGCCTCTGAATTTCTGAACAGGAGGAGGGAGCAGGACCCCTGGGACTCTCTCCGGAAACTCTCAGAAGAACGTGCACACAGTAAAAGACAAGGGTTTGTTCTCACAGGATAAGCCCCAATAGACAAGTAAAAAAAGTGAGACAGCCCAGCTGGCATGGCTCAGGGGTTGAACGCCAACCTATGAACCAGAAGGTCACAGTTTGATTCCCAGTCAGGGCACATGCCCGAATTGCAGGCTCCATCCCCAGTGGGGGGCGTGCAGGAGGCAGCCGATCAATGGTTCTCCATCACTGATGTGTCTATCTCTCTCCCTACCTCTCTGAAATCAACAAATATATATATATATATATATTTTTTTTTTTAAGTGAAAAAGCCCTAGCCAGTTTTGCTCAGTGGACAGAGCATCAGCCTGCGAACCAAAGGGTCCTGGGTTCAGTTCCGGTCAAGGGCACATACCTTGATTGCAGGCTCCTCCCCATCCTGGGTGCTGGTTGGGGCTCGTATAGGAGGCAGCCACTCCATGTGTTTTTTCGTCTCTCCCTCTCTCTCCCACTCTCCCTAAAAAAAAATCAATGGAAAAATACCGTCTGGTGAGGATTAACAAGAACAAAACCAAACAAAAAACAGTCAGGATCCAAATTTAAAAAAAAAGTGAAACAAAGCCATAGTGACAGATTCATAAAGCAATGATTGATTCAAACTCAGGTCCTGTTTCTTTCTTGCCTTTTTCACCCCCTCGCCCTCCAAAAATGGTTGCTGATGGCTGGGGAGTGCTTCGGAGACAGCCTCGGGGGAGAGGGACTTGGCTGCAACAGGCCAAGGCCGGAGGTGAGATCCTCCCTCACCCTCCTCTTCCTCCCTGGCCTTTATTCCTAACCAGGGCGACAGAACTTCTGACTTGTCGGAGAAGTTGAGTGGAGTAAACTGATAAAGGGCCTGATACCCATTCATGTAACACTAAGAGCTAGGACGGATTGAGTCCCCAAAGCCAGGCACCGTGCTGAGTGCTGTACAAACATCACCTCCTTTGATCACTGGCCCAAATTCCATAAAGGCCAGGACTAGATCTGTCTTGTTCCTCACATTATCACTAGTCCCAAGTATCTATCCTCCAGCACCATGAGAATAATAACAAAGCTCGCCAAGATCAGTTTGGCTCAGTGGATAGAGCGTTGGCCTGCAGACTGAGGGATCCTGGGTTCGATTCCAGTCAAGGGCATGTGCCTTGGTTGCGGGCACATCCCCAGTGGGGGGGGGGGGGCGGTGCAAGAAGCAGCTGATTGATGTTTCTTTCTCATTGATGTTTCTAACTCTATCTCTCTCTCTCTTCCTCTCTGTAAAAAAATCAATAAAATACATTAAAAAAAAAATAACCAAAGCTCACAGGAGCCTTATTGTGTACACTCACTTTATAGCCTATGTATATTTCTAATCTTCATGACAACTTTGAGGGGTGATTACTACCACTGTCCCCATTTTATAAATGAGGAAACAGAGGTACAGAAGGCAGAGAGAAACCGGGTCACTTTCCCAATGTCACCAAGTGAGTGATAGTGCAAGAGTGTGAACCCAGACTGTCTGACGGTAGAGCCCTCTGCTAACTCAAGGGGTCAGGGGATGCTCACCAGCCCGGGGTCGGGCTGTTTTAATGGCAAAGCCATTGAAGCTAAGAGAGCAGTTGAATGAACGGCTCAAGGCCGTAGAGCTGCTCGGTGGCTGACCCAGGAATGGATTCAGTGTGAACAACCTAACTGCCTCTGAAAGGTATGCTTCAGTCCCCGACTCCCAGCCCAAGCCCTGGGGCCGGCCTTTTCCTATAAGGCTCTCCCCAGAGTCCACAGATGCCTTGGGTCTGGGACTAGACTAAGAGGAGCAGCTGTGGAGCAGTTACAATGACACCCCAAAGCTCAGAGACAGCGCCCCCAGGCCAGAAACCTGTCAGGAGTGCAGTTCTGGGCATGGCACCTGCTGTGGGCTGATGCTGGGCCCTCCTTCCACCCGTAGCCCCTGGCCAGAGGGCTGGGAGGGTCTGGGTGGTCCCCATCCCCAACCTCCTAAGGCAGGATTATAGCCATTGGGGCCCAAGCATCAAGTGAAGGTGACTGTCTTCCTGGGAGAGGAACCCGGCAGCTTCAGGCGGTGTTTGGTCAAGAGATTTTTCATCCTCGCTTCCTGGCGAGCACTGAGCTCCCATCACTCACACGCTTGTTTTCCATCACTCACGTCCTTGCCCGTCGGCTGGCATCTGGCTCAGGGTGGCTGTCCCGTGATAAGTCAGGGACGTGACAGAGACCATTAACATAGCATTCCTATTCATCCTTCCAGGGGAGGCTGGCTTGGAGAGGAGGCCGAGAGAGGGATAGAGTCAGAAGAGAACAGCTTTTGACACCCGACGCATTGGAGGCCAAGGCTGGCCTCTGCTGCTTTACTGGGACAGGTCACCTAACCTCTGTGAGAAAGCGGGGCTCCACATTCATCAAAGGGGGTAGAAACACAGAAATTCGTATCTGCAGGCAAAGCCACTGCTTTGCACAAGTGCAGGGGCATCCGTTCACATCGTCCTTTAGGTGAGTGTGTGCCACAGGGAGCCCTGCTCCATAGACTGCAAGGTGAAAGGTGCCTCAGGATTGCATCTCCCCCAGCACCCGAGCACCCAGCAAAGAACAGTGATGCCATCTTTCAGGGTGCTAACCAGGGTGCTAATGGGCTTCCGGTGAGGACCAGAGATTTCACCATGCAGAGAGGCTGGGGCCTTATAGGTGCCCAGCAGACATGGCATCCCCAGACACCTGCTCTGAGAGGTGCCCTGCCTTAGTCTGAGTCATCGGACCAGATGGGGCGAGTAGAGACCCAACTCACAACCGTCTCCTTAGCAAGACCTCAGTTCCACATCCCACAGGGTCTCCTCTTTCCTCTCAGTTCGGCCCCGTGGTGACCATGAAGGGGGAGTTAGGCAGGTTCACTCTACTAGGGTCTGCAGCTGACTGGTCAAGAAATCTTGAGTGAGCCAAAACCGGTTTGGCTCAGTGGATAGAGCGTCGGCCTGCAAACTGAAGGGTCCCAGGTTCCATTCTGGTCAAGGTTATGTATCTTGGTTGCAGGCACATCCCCAATAGGGGGCGTGCAGGAGGCAGATGATCGATTTCTTTCATCGATGTTTCTGACTCTCTATTCCTCTCTCTTCCTCTCTGTAAAAAAAAAATCAATAAAACGTATTGAAAAAAGAAAGAAAGAAAGAAATATTGAGTGACATCTCTCCCCCAGCCTGGTTTTCCAGTCTCTGCCTAAAGCAGCTGGCCCTCTCTGCGTCTCCCCTCACAGGGTATCTTCCTTTAAAGCCTGCTGTGTGGGGGCACTCTCCTTCCCAGGAGCATGTCTGCGCCTCCCCACTCCTCTTTCTCCCCCCCCCCCACAGGCATGCATCTCTTACACTCTAAGGGACCCCACGAGGCTTGCAACCAAGGCAACAATGGGCAGCAGCAGTTCATCCCAGGCAAACCCCCTGAACCGGGGCCCAAGGCCTCCGTTTCTGGACTTCCTGGTGAGCCACAGCAGCCAGGCCAGGCCCATGTCCCTAGCCTTCCTTGTCTCACTGTCCCCAGCTTTAAAAACATCCTCTAAAATTCACAACAAAACAACAACATCTGCTCTATGCTTGACACAGTGGAGAGGAGAGCGCCAAGGTCGATAGTCCCGACCGCAAGGTCACAGAAGAGTTAGCTGAGCTGGTACAGTGCAGGGACTCAGGGGTCCATGGTGAGTGTGTGTGTGCATGCATGTGTGCATGTGTGTATGCGTGTGTGCGTGTGTGTGTGTGTGTGTGTGTGTGAACACCTTCACTTGATGCTTGGGCCCAAGGAGGCCGCGCTCCTCAGAGCCCTCAGCAGGACCAGCAGCTCCCGGCCCACCTTTGGAACTCAGCTTTTCTCTCCTCCCCAGGTGAGGCCCGTCCTGCCTACCGCAGCTTCCTGTTGCCTCTCTCTCTGCCTCTCCCTCTGCCTCTCCCCTGGCCCCAGTGGCTATAATCCTGCAGCTTCCACAGAGGAGTTAGGTAAGAGCGTCCCATCACCTGGAGAGAGAAGCGCACCTTTCCGTTGCCTTTCACATCCTCCCTCCCTCTTCCCATCCACATCAACAGCCCCATCCTCTCTAGTCTGCTTGCTCCGTGCTCTCTGAGGTACGCAGACCCCTGGCCTTGCCTCTCTGACTTACTGCAGAGCTCCAATTCCTAGACCCACTAAGGAGTTCAGTCCCCCGTAGTTGAATGAATGAATAAAGGAATAAATGCAGTGCTTCCGTGGAAGTTGGGCGCCCGTCATGCGCACTCCAGGAGGATGCTCAGACATCCGGGGTTGTTCTCCAACGGAAGTCCCCATGCTCTCCTTTCCTACCCAGACCCCCATCCTGGCCCGCTTATCCTTCCTTTATTCACTCAGCCACTGTTGATTGAGTAGCTCTTCTGCACTGGAGTTGGGGAGAGAAGCCTTGAGCTTTCATCACACCCCGGCTCCTTCCCCTCTTTCCCCCCACCTCCCCACAATCTAGACCAGGGTTCTTGCCCCTCCCGTGTTCCCCCTGTCACGAAGGGTCCCATATTCGGGCTTGCTTAGACCCTCCCAACCTGCGAAGGAGTTGCGGGCGGGGGTTCGGTCTCCAACATCAGCCCCAGCCCACCCTCCCACCCCCTGTAGGGACAGGTCCGGGCCAGACCCTGCCAGAATCCCACCGCCCTCCCTCCTTCCCTCCCGGGCCGGCCCTGGCTCGGCGTCAGCCCGGGCTGGGGACCCTGCCCCTGGGCGTGCGCCCCCAGCGCCCCGGCCCCGGGGCGGCCAGCTTTTTGGAATTCCTAATCGCTCCTGGCCCCGGTGATTGGCTGCTCAGCTCTGACCCCACTTGGGCTGCCGCCTGGTTGGATAAAAGGGGAATCTCCTTGGGGCTCCGGAGCATCAGACACCGGAGGGGGCATCTGGGACCAACTTCGCGGCGCGGCGAGCCCGCGGGGGTGGGGCGGGGGGAGCGGAGACCCGCGCCGGGCCCCTGCGCAGAGCCGGCGATGACGGGCAAATCGGGGGAAGCGCTGAGCAAGCCCAAATGCGAGGCCGGGGCCAAGAGCACCCCGGGGAGCGCCCCGGGCCGGTGCACGGGCTTCGGCATCCAGGAGATCCTGGGCCTGAACAAGGAGCCGCCCAGCTCCCACCCGCGCGCCGCCCTCGACGGCCTGGGCCCCGGGCACCTGCTGGCCGCGCGCTCCGTGCTCAGCCCCGCGGGGGTGGGCGGCATGGGGCTGCTGGGGCCCGGGGGGCTCCCCGGCTTCTACGCGCCGCCCACCTTCCTGGAAGTGCTGTCCGACCCGCAGAGCGTCCACCTGCCGCCGCTGGGCCGGGCGTCGGGGCCTCTGGACGCCAGCCAGACGGCCAGCTCGGGTAGGTGAGGCGCCGCCGCCCGGCGGACCCGGACCCCCACCCCACGGGCTCTCGCCGGCGCCGCGGCGCGGCCTCCCCGGGCGCAGAAGTTCCCGGGGGACGGAGGGGGTCCCCCGGGCCCGGGCCCACGCTCCGGGGGAGGACCGGGAGGGTGCCGGAGCCGCCAGGGTTCCTGCCCCGCGCGTCGGGCCCCGGCGGTTCTCCGGTCCCGGCTCTGGTCCCGGTTCCGGTCCTGGCTCTGGCGCGGCGCCCCGTTGGGAACCCACTGGCCACCGGGCCGGGGTTGTCGGAGCCCTTGGGGCGGGCTGGGGTCCCCGCTTCTCGGCCCCACGGCGGCCCCCGCCTCGCAGACAGCCTGCGCTCCCTCCCGCGCGCTCATGGCCCCGGAGCGGTGCCGGCTCCCCGGCCCAGGTGCAAAGTTGTCTTCTCCTTTCTGCTCCCCGTTCCCAACTGCCTCCCCGGGGTGGTCCGGATTGGGGGGGTTATTTTTCACCCCACGCGCTCACACAGCCGGCCACCGAGGCGGCTGGGTCGGCCACGGCCGGATTCCGCCTGCGCGCCACCGTTTGGGGGGGATCCCGGCGCCCCGGGGGCTCGCTGCCCGCCGCTGACCGGGCCACACCCTCCCCACCCGTGTCCCGGCCTCGCGCCCCCGCCGGCTCCGGAATCCCCCCCCGGTTTTCCGTTCTTTTTGTGTTTGTTTGGAAAGACAACGAAAAGAGCCGCGGCTGCGCGGGGTCCCCGGCCCCGAGAGGGGCGCATTGTGCAGGCACCGAACGGAGCCCGGCCGGCGCCCCGCTCCCTGCGCCCCGCTCCGCTCCTCGGGGCCGGTTTTCGGTCCCCGGACCACGGGGCTGCAAGCGCAGGGCAGGGCGCGGAGCCCGGAATTCACGGGGGTCTCCCCGGCACCCCTGAAGCGGCCTCGTTCCCCGCTGTCCCCGCGCCCGCAGCGCCGGGCCTTTGCCTCTCTTCCAACGAAATCTGCTCCCAACCGCCCGACCCGGCGCCGGCCTGGGCGCAGGGCAGCAGCGCGGGTCCCCGGGGAGCGGGGCTGGGCCCGCGGGTCGGGGGTCCCGGCGCCCCCAGCGCTGCCCTGTGCGCCCCCCTCGCTGCCGCACGTCTCCGTCGCCTTCCAGACTCCGAGGATGTCTCCTCCAGCGACAGGAAGGTGCCCAAGTCGGCCCTGGCGCAGACCAAGAAGCGCAAGAAGCGGCGGCACAGGTAAGGCCGGCCCGGCACCGCCCGCCCCGGCCCCGCGGCCCCGGGGAGGCCGGGTCTCCGCCGCCCTCAGATCCGGGGCCCCGGCTGCGGGGAGCGGGCGCCGGGGGGTGACAGCGGGCCTGGCGCGGCCGCACCCCGCGGGGACGGGCGAGGACGGGGAGAGGCCGCCAGGGAGGCGGCCGGGCCGGCGCTCCCGCCCCTGTGGGAGGAAGCAAAGGCCCCGGGGGGACCCGGAGCCCGAGCGGCTGCTGCCCGGGCGCCGGCGCGTCCCAGGGCCTCGCTCTCCGGCGCGGGCAGCGCGGCCCCCGTCCGCCCCCGCGGCTCCTCCCTCCCGCGGCCCCGCAGGCGACCCGCTCCCCCGGCTGCACCTTCCCCAGCGCCCGGGCGCGCTCTCCGCTCTCCGGTGGGGATGGTCCCCGGGCTCCCGCTCTCTCTGTGGCCCAGGAGGCGGCTCCCCTTCTCCGGCCTCAGTTTCCTTGTCTGTGAAATGGGGAAAGCAGGGCCAGGTGCGGGCTGGGCTGCCCCACCGCCTCCCGGAGCGGAGGGCGCTGCACCGGGGCAGCTGAAAAGAGCTTTAAACCGTTTCTTTAAATGGCTTTACCTGCACAAAGTGAAAGCTCAGTCCCTGCGAAAAGAAAAGGGGGGCCCGAAAAGGAACCCCCCTCCCCAGGCCCGCAGCCCCCGGGCCACCAAGTTCTTGTGTCAATTTCCCAGAGGCTTTTAGAGGAAACAGAGCAGAGAACCAGACCTTTACTCCCTGCGCCTGTGCCTCCGGGCTTGGTCCCTGCGCCCACCCGGGTGTGTGTCCCCAAACTTCTCTCTACCGGGGCCCAGGTGGGTTCCCCTGGCTCTCAGGGCATTTCACCCCGGGGAGCTCCCCCTCCTTGTTCTCTCACCCCAGTGTGTCCTCAGCCGCATCGCACCCTTTCCCGGGGCGCTTTTCTGCGTTCCCCTCCTCCTGAGCCCTTGGAAAGGGCACCGCTGGCCCCCGCCTTCGGAAAGGGCTCTTCCTGAGCCCTCAGACCCCAAAGGCTCCCGTGAACTTTGACTTGGCTTCTCACCGGCCTTGATTGGCTCCTTCTCTTCAGTCAGCTGGTTGTTTGGTTTGTTTCTGTTTTATTTTAAATGGAAACGTTTTATTTTAGTCCCGATCCTGGGTCATTTCTTACATTCATTTACCCAACGAATATTCACTAAAACGCCTCGTTTGCAACCACGACCTGCTGGTGGTCCCGGGGTGGGTGTCCCTGCCCGCCTCTGAGCCCAGGGACGGGGACCAGACCATGGGGGAAGGACTGACCCGCTGAGCTGCTTCTGCGCTGGTGTGAGGGGGAAGGAGAAAGACAGGGGTTCCCATAGCAGGGAGAGCCCTGGGGAAAGCACACCCCAAACCCTGGGTGCCCCCCCTCCCTAGGTGGCACTGGAGCTGACTGACCCGAAGCCCGAAGGCCATGCCTCCGCCTCCTGACCCCCTGTCCTCGCCGCCACCCTCTCTGACAGGGAAGCCGTTGGGAGCGTTGGAGGGTTCTCAGGGGGACAGGCTCGCCACCTGCCCCAGGTTTCTGGCTATTCTGGTGCGTGAAGGAAGCCGAGTATCGGAGAGAGGCGAACGGCTGCGGTGGCCAGTGCAAGTTTTAATTTAAAAAAACAAAAACAAAAACAAAACAAAAAAACAATGCAAACGTTATTCTGAGCTTCTCTCTCCCGTTTGGGGATTTCAGGGAAGAGACCCTGGAATCTGGTGAGGGGAGCCGGGCATCGCTGGTTCCCCAGAAATACCGAGGTGTGCAGTAGGGGTTGGAGAGGGGAGAGAAGGTGGGCCAGCAGCCTGGGGAGAGTCCGCTTTTCTCATCTCGGTACCCGGAAAGCTCAGGCAGGAGACCGTGGGACCCGTAGGTCCGGGTTGCTGCCCAAAACCAGGAGCAGGTTTTTGGGTCATGTTGTGGGAGCGCGCAGGGAGGGTCCTGGGGAGCAGGGGCTGGCTCTCCCCAGGAATGAGGGGGAGTTCGGGGGATCTGAGGCTTTGTTTTGTGTTTTGAGTGTGAGCTTGAGAGCGGGCACTTGCGTCTGAACCAACCTATTGTCAGCTCCTCTCTTCGGCTGTGGCCACGGCACCCACCTATGTGCCTGCTTCAGTTTCCCTGGTTTTGCAAAGGGCGGGCATGTTTTGATGGTTTATTTTGACACCGAGTGGAGGGGGACCTTTTGGTAAACGGCAAGAGAGAAACAGGATTTCTTCGGAATCCTGAAGAAATAACTTTCTGTTACATAAGCTTTTCATCACCACCCCCATGAGGAGAGGCGAAACGGTTTAGCATCAAACCGGTCGTTTTCTGTAACAGCCGAATCCTTCTTCCTCACACCCCCTGCATCCGATCCTCAGATGCTGAACACAAACCAGCGCACGGGACGGAGGGCTGAACTTGGCACTTGTTCCTGTGTTTGGGGGGTGGGGTGCGCGTGGGAGCAGCAGTGAGGGATTCTACACCCCTGTGTTGCCCCAGACTCCCAAGTCCCAGGGGCTCCAGCGAGGAAGGTGCCCTATTGACTGGTTGAGTTTTGGAATCTGGACTCTATCGCCTGTCGGCTGGTCGCTGAGATGAAGGGCCCCTAGAACTTGGTGAAATGAAGGTCTGAGGAAAGAAGAATTTGTGTCTAGAAGTGGAGAGGTGGCGTGTTTATTCAAGAAAGGAGGTCTACGAACCCCTAACAGGGGAAGTGAAATTTTATGTATTAGAGCCTATTCGTTTGCACATTTTCCTAGGGGGAGAGGATGTAGCTTTTATCGGATTCTTAAAGCAATTTGACCCAAAATAGGTCAATGTGAACTGCTCAGTGGGGCTGTGGGGCTGTGGGGCTGTGAAGGTAGGTTATTTCAGGGCCACCTGAGTGGAACTCCCCCAAACGGGCCCCCCTGGGGATGCCTCCCCAGCTTGTGTGTGTTTTGGGGGGGATGGTTGGAAGGTCAGGGTGCCCTTGCCCTCATATTCCTCACCCCTACAACTCGGAGAGCAGCTTTAAGGAGCTGGGGAACCTGGGCAGGTGAGGAGGGCGGAGTGTTGCAGGGGAGGGACATTCAGTCCTTGGTTGCATGAACACGGGGGTCACAGCTGCCTTTGATCTTGGGGTGAGTGAGAAGGGAACGATCCCAGGGAGCAGGTCCTAGCGGGTGAGGCATTTGTTGACCTGGCGCCCCTAGCCCTGTGGCCCTGAGCGTGGGAGGAGGAAGAGGGGCCTTCTGTGGTTTTCTCTGACGTCTAACACCCTTTCCCCAAAAGCTCTCCCAGAAAGAGTCTTATCCTGAGGTGCCCCCAGGGCTGAAATGGCCCCCACTATCATCAGAGGGCCCTGGGGTCCTGGGCCTCCAAAGAAGAGAAGTCAGAGGGTTCAGCGGAGTGTGTGTGGGACACGTGTGCATGCACGTGCGCACGGCAGGGTGTGTGTGAGAGTGTGAGGGATGGTGTCTGACTGTGCTGAGCCCTGGGCTTGGGTCTGTCCAAGAGGCGCAGGGGAGGCTCGTTCTGACCTCTCGGGACGGCCTCGCCCGTTGCCAGGGTCCTGAGCATCCGTGTGCTCCCGCAGGACCATCTTCACCTCCTACCAGCTGGAGGAGCTGGAGAAGGCGTTCAACGAGGCCCACTACCCAGACGTCTATGCCCGGGAGATGCTGGCCATGAAAACGGAGCTGCCGGAGGACAGGATACAGGTAACCGCCCGATCCCGAGTCCCTCACCGCCCACACACCAACAGGCCGGGCTCCAGATACCCTACTCCAACCCCCTTGGATGAGCACCTGCTTGCCCGAGATGGGGAATCTTTTTCTCATGAAGAATAGCTCTGTATTTGCTGAACACCTGCCGTGGGAGGTGGGCACTGCAGGGGGCGGGGCTTAGCAGGTGTGGCCTGGCTGTGTTCACACCGGCTTCCTGAGGAGCACTTCCTGCAGACTGTGGTGGGAGAAGGCATTCCGGTGGCTCCTGGGCTCTGAGCAGGGGTTCTGTTGTGGCAGCTGTGCCCTCCCTGCAGCTGTCCCCCCCCCAACCCCACCCCCACCCCACCCCACCGCTTCCGTCCCCCTGAGGCTCCTTCCTCTTCTCACAACCAAACAGCTGCCCTGTCTGAGCTCCAGCTCCCTTACTTCTCCTGGTCAAGCCCAGAATGTGGCCCCTCCTCCTCTCCCCTCCCCTCTTTTCCCCTCCTCTCCTCCTCTCCCCTTCCTCTCC